>KZ808257.1:80051-94358 GCA_000696205.2 Oncopeltus fasciatus
TATATATAAGACACAAGACACTCTTCAATCACTCTCCTTCATTCTTCTTTTCTGAATAGTTTTCTTTCATTCTTTATGCTCCATTTGTATTTTATATTATGTCTATCACTATCTCTACTTCAAAGTATTCTTTGCTTTCCTTTATTTTTCTTTCCTGCGTCTAATTTTATTAATGTCTTTTTTTTTTCTTTTTTTTTTTTTGCTATCTATATAAATGCCCTTCGGCTATGTACCTATGGTATATTTTTCTTTCCTACTTCTTTTTTCTTATTACTTCAACTGTATTTCTTGAATATATATCCTTTTCTTTCCTACATCTTTTTTTCTTTTTTCTTATTACATAAATTTTATTTCTCAAACATATTTCTTACTCTCTATCACCATTCCTTTAATCTTCTTTTTTTCTTTTCTTTTTTAATATCTTGTTTCTTTCATTATTTATTTCTTAAATACATTCCTTTGTTTTAACTTCATCCTGCTCATTTTATAATTTCTCGTTAACTGCCATTTTTATTTATTTCTAGAACTTATTTCCTTCTTCTTGTTACATCTATTATTTTCTATTTATCAAAATATTACCTTCTTCCCTAAATCTTATTTTATTTATCTCCTATTATTTTTCTACCTATTTAAATATACTTTGCCTACCTTTATTCTTCTTTACCAAATCTTTTATTCTATTTCTTTCATTTATTTCTTAAACTTATTTTCTACTTTTATTATTTCTTAATAGTTACCTTATTTTCTTAATAGTTTTGTTTCATTCATTAATTTTATCCTATTTGTCTTCATTTCTTACTCATATCATCTTATTCACTATATTTCCTTACCTCCCCCAGGCTCAATTTTAGAATTTGTCCTTTTTCTGCCAAATTGATTTACTTCAAAAACTTATTACCTACTTTTATTTTTCTTTCTTACTTAATCATTTAACAATTAACATTTTTCTTAAATTTAATTTCATTAACATATTTTCAATCGTCTATCAAGCATATCACTTGCTATCTTCAAAATACTTTTCACTATCCTTCATTCTTTTTATTTATTATCTATCACTATTTCATCAAAACACTCTTTGTCATCCCATATGTTTGATTCCTATACTGAACTCTATAATTGGCCAATATGTCATTTTTATTTATTTCATAAACTTATTTCCTATTATTATGTTTACTATATTCTATCTATCTACATACTCTTCGCTAAACTATATTTTCCTTTCCATGCTATCTTCAAAACTCATCCTTCATTCTTTTTTCTTAATAGTTTTGTATCATTAATTCACATTGTTTATCACTGTCCTAACATGAAATTAAATTTCTATTTAATCTTATTATTTTTCTGTACACCAAATATTTTTAGCCAACCTTTAATTTTCTTTCCTGCATCTTGCTTCTTTTTGCTTAAATGCAATCTCTTAAACATATTTCTCACCCTTTATTATCGTCATTCACTTTACATTTATTAAACTTGTTTCATTCATTATTTGTATTTTATTATCTTTATATTATTGTTCTTTTTTTTATGTCTTTGCCATACTTTACTATAATTTCTACATATTCACTTTATTTATAACTTTCTCCATTTCTATTTTTCCATGTCTATCATTTTCTCTCTGTCAAAATCATCATCCATCATTATATGTTTTTCAAAATATTTTGCTTTCTTTTATTTTTCTTCTCATATCTGATTTTATTTATATTTTTCAATTCTTCATTTTTACTCCTCCCTACCCACTCATTTGTATTATTTGTCCTTCTGTCACTTTTTATTTATTTCAAGAGCTTATTTCCCCATTATAAATCATATACATTATTTTCTATCTAACAAAAAACTCTTCTTTTACCTTTATGTTTCCTTCCTAAATCTTTTTTTTTTTCACGTACATATTTCCTACCATTTATTACATCTATTACTTAATATTTTCATAATACTCTTGAACATCCTTCATTCTTCATTTCTCAATAGTTTTCTTTCTTCTTTCAATAGTCCTCCATTTCTACTCTCTATTATGTCTATCATGATCTCTATGACAAAATAATCTTCACCTTCCATTATTCTTCTTTCCTTAGTATGATTTTATTTATATATTCTGATTCTTCATTACTTGTGTTTCATTTATCATAATATCTCTGTCAAAACACTCTTTATCTTCCTTCATATTAATTTAATCCTCCCTTACTTTACCTCACATCAATTTTAATTTAATTTTCCTCCATATTTAATTTGCAAATCCTCTGTCATTTTATTTATTTATAGAATTTATTTCATAATATCTATCATGGGAACTATCTTCTATCAAAATACTCTTTGCCAACCTATATATTTCTTTCAGACACATATTTTCTTATATCTTAAATTTTATATCTTGAACATATTTCCTACTCTCTTTATTGTTCTCTTCTTTTCTAAATACTTTGTTTTATCAATTATTTATGTAATCTTATTCTTCATTTTTTATACCTTATCTATCGCTATGTGTCTGTCTAAGCACTCTTCACTATCCTTCATTTTTAATTTATCCCGGCTTAATTTTATAATTTTTCCTTCTATTATTTTTTTATTTGTTTCAAGAACCTATTTCCTGTTATCTATTATGTCTTTTATTTTCCATCAATCAAACCACTCTTCGCCTACATAAATTTTTACTTCCCCCTTCCTCAATTTTATAATTTTTCCTTCTATAGTCACTTTTTATCTTTTCAAGAACTTATTTCCCATGTATTTTTTCTTATTGCTTTAATTATATTTCTTAAACATATTTCATTTTCTTTATTTCATCTATTACTTACTGTCTTTAAAATAACCTTTAGCGCCCTTCATTATTTTTTTCACAATAGTTTTCTTTCATTCCTTAATCTCCATTTCTACTTCTTATTATGTTTTCTCTATCTTTACATCAAAATAATCATCGTTTTCCATTTTTATTCTTGCCCATATCTGATTTTATTTACATTTTATTATATTCTATATATTAATTTATTCTTTCCATTTCTTATCTATCACTATTTCTGTCCAAACTGTATTTGTTTTCTTTTATTTTATTAAATCATCGTTTATTTCTTCTTCTTGTTCTCCATTTCTACTTTTTCATTACCTCTTCCACTATTTTCTGCCAAAAACGTTTTATCATCGTCTATCAATTGTCAGCTATCAAAATCCTCCTTACCATTCCTCTTTCTGTTTCCCTAAATCTTTATTTTTGTTTTATACTTTTTGTTTTTCGTTACTATACACATTGTCTATGACCACCATCAATCAAAATACTTCTCACTTTTTATTATTGCACTCAACTATACCATTTGCTCTTTTTTTATAATTTTCTTTTATTAATTGAATTTTTTTTACGTCTATTACTTTCTACTTTTCGCCTTCTTATATTTTTCTTAATCTATTATCTATGTATCCATCAAAATTGTCTTCTCTTCCCTTCATCATTTGTCCCTTTTCCCTGGCTCAATTTTATAATTGTCCTTCTATTGTTTTTTATTTATTTCAAGAACCTATTTGTTGGTATCTATCATGTCTAATATTTTCTATCTTTCAAAATACTCTTTGCCTTCCTTTATATTTTTTTCCCCCAGCTCAATTTTATAATTTGATCTTCTACCGCCAATTTTTATTTATTTCAAGAACTCATTTCCTATTTTCTATTACGTCTATTATTTTCTATCTATCAAAATCTTACCTTATTCTTATTTCCTTCTATTCTTTTAATATTTTATTTCTAAGCATATTTCAAATTCTCTATCAAATTTATCAATTGCTGTCTTCAAAATACTCTTCGACATCTTTCATTCTTCTTTTAATAGTTTTCTTTATTCCTTATCTTCCATTTTTACTTCCTATTATTTCTATCACTATCTCTATGTCTAAATAATCTTCACCTTTTATTATTTTTCTTTCTTCTATCTTACTTTATTTACATGTTATTATTTTTCTATCCACCAAAATACTCTTTTTTTCTTTCTTACATTTTTTTTTCTTATTACTTAAATTTTATTTCTTGAACATATTTTCTACTCTCAATCACCATCCTTCACTCTTCTTCTCTTAATAGTTGGATTCATTCCTCATTTATATCTTATTATTCTTCATTTCTTAAATATTATCTATCACTATGTTACCATAAAAACATTCTTCACCTTCCTCATTTTTACTTCCTCCTTCCTTAATTTTTCTGCCACTGTTTATTTCAAGAACTTATTTCCTGCTAAGTATCACGTTAACTAATTTCTATCTATGCTATTCTACACTCTCCGCCAACCTATATTTTTCTTTCCTGCATATCTTGTAATATTACTTAATTTTTTTTAATTAAGTAATATTAATTTCTTAATTGAAATTTTGTTTTACTTTAATTAATTTTAATTACTGTCTCATACCTCTTGCAAGTTCAATATAATGGATCTATTAATTTCTTTAGTAAATTTCCTTCTCTTTATCTCATATATCACTTGCTATCTTTAAAATACTCTTCAAACCTTCTCCGTTCTTCTTTTTTACTTAATAGTTTTGTTCATCTATTATCTTTATATTATTGTTCTTTTTTTTATGTATTAGGTATCACTATGAGTCCTTCAAAACACTCTTTGTCTTCCTACTGCTAAATTTCATAATTATCCTTCTCCTATTATTCTTATATTTCAAAAACTTATTTCCTGTTAACTATCACATCTACTTGCTTCTAACTGTCAAAATACTCTTTGCCAACTTATATTTTTCTTTCCTACACCTTTATTTTTATTGCTTAAATATTATTTCTTGAGCATATTTCCTTTTCTTTATTTCATCTATTAGTTGCTGTCTTACTCTTCAGCATCATCCATTCTTCTTTCTTAATAGTTTTCTTTTATTCCTTAACCTCCATTTCTACTTCCTATTATGTCAAATACTATTTCTATGACGAAATAATCTTCATTTTCATTCATATTTCTTTTCTGTATATGGTAATATTTATATCTTATTACATTCTTCATATCAATTTATTTTTCTATTTCTTATCTATCACTATTTCTGACAAAACTATCTTTGTCTTCTTTTATTTTTATAAAATCATCTATTATTTCTTCTTCTTTCTATTTCTATTGCTACTTTTTCATTATGTTTTTCACTATTTCCTGCCAAAAGCTAACAAAATCCTCTTTACCATTCTTCATTCTGCTCCCCTAAATCTTTATTTTTGTTTTATGCTTATTTTTCTTCGTTACTATTTGTATTGCCTATGATCACCTTCAATCAAAATACTTTTTTTTTTTTATAATTGCACTCAACTGTATCATTTGCTCTTTTTTTATTATTTTTTCTATTTATTGAATTTTTTATATCACATCTTTCAAGTCTATCACTTTCTACTTTTGGCCTTCTTAATTTTTCTTAATCTATTATCTATGTATTCTTAAATCTTTTTTTTTTTTATCTTCAAAATACATCTTTTAATAATAATATTCTTCATTTTTATATCTTATCTACCACTACATTTTCATAAAAATACTCTTCCTCTTCCTTAATTTTTAATTCCCTCCCTCCTGAAATTTATAATTTGTACTTCTTGTATTATTTTTATTTATTTCAAGCCCTTATTTCCTACTATTTATTATGTCTACTATTTTCCTTCTATCAAATTATACTTAGCTAACCTATATTTTTTTTTCATTTGATGATTTTTGTAGGGGTTCGGTCAAGGTAGATCCAAAAAAAAAAAATACAAATGAAAAGAAAAGTGTATTTAAAAAAAAAAATTATCTGCCAACGTTTCGGCTTAGATTGTAAGCTATCTTCAGGGCTATCATGAAGATCAGAGGGAACGTCCTGTCCCTAAGTTCACATCTCCATGACTGATGGAAATGTGAACTTTCTCAGTCATGGAAATGTGAACATATAGACAGGACATCACCCCTCTTGTCTTCATAATAGCCCTTGAAGATGGAATATCAATGTAAGCCGAAACATCGGCAGATAATTTTTTTTTAAATACACTTTTTTTTAATTTGTATTTTTTTTTTCTGGATCTACCTTGACCGAACCCCCCCAAAAAATCATCCAATAATAATACCCACGGTCAAAAAAACTCTCCATTTGAATATATTATTTTTCCTATATTTTTCTTCTTATTTCTTTAATTTTTTTTAAAACATATTTCCTACTCCATATCATCATCAGATGATGAAGATAAAAAGAGTAGGAAAGAAAAATATTGGTTAGAAATCACTACTCTTATTTTCTTAATAGCTTGTATAAATTACTATTTATTGCTATGACATGTATCCTACAATTACGTCTATTCTCTTCTATTCATCAAAACATGATTCATGAAATATTCGCCTTGTTTTCACTTCCTCGACCCCTGAATTTTATAATTTAACTTCTCCCATCTTTTTTAATTATTTCCAGCACTTATTTCCCACTATTTATCACTATTTTCTATCTATTCCAAACTTATATTTTTTCCCCCTAAATCATTCTTCTTATTCCTTGAATTTTATTTCTTTAGCATATTTTCTACCTGTTCTTGTTTACTTTATACAAACTCAAACAAAATATATATNCTAAAATACTGAGAATATATAAAATGAATAATAAAACTGTTTTCATAAATTAAAAAAAACTCTTTGCCTTCCTTTATTTTTATCCCCTCCCTGCTTAATTCTATAATTTTTCTTTCTGCCATTTTTTATTTATTTCAAGAACTTATTTCTTACTATCATGTCTGTTATTTTCTATCTATCATAACACTCTTTTCTTTCCAACATCTTCTTTTTATGAAACAGAGCATAAGTCTAGATGAATCTAATAGCGACTTCCAAGTAACCCTAATTTTCTCCTCTAAAGAAAGGAAGCAGGTGGCATCCCTCTATCGGCCCCTTCCTGTACAAGTCTGGACCTGGTTACATGGTTCCTAGTCTTTAACAATAGTTCATTTACCTTAAAATTAGTCTTTTGTAATCAGCTTGACAAATCAAATTCAGAACCATCTACACATGCACACAATTGATGTCTTATTTAGTTTTACATATTGTCTTTCTATTTATCATAATTCAGTTTTCTTTATTCTGTCTTACATCTTCTCCTGTTATCTTTGATATAATGCTTTTATTAATTTTTTTTATTTCTAACTCTGCTTCTTTACTTCCTATGTTGTCTATCCCTTTCTGTTAATAAAACAATTCTTGTACTATCTTTTCCATCACTTTCTTATCTTCTGTCCTTTTCCCACTTATTTAATTATTCATAAAGATAGCTGATGAGTTCTTTATGTTCTTATGATCTGTTATCTTGTTATTTTCTCTCTATTTAACATCAACCTTAATTCATCATAATTGCTTTCTCTTTAAAACTTTCCTAAAACCATTTCTTTCTATTTTTTTTCCCCCACTCTCTGGTAACTCATATTAATTGACTTCATTATAATAAATTCATTTCTGTCATGTTTTTATCTTAGTAATTAGCTTCTATCTATCTTCCGAACAACATCAACATTTTATAGAAATTCTAAGCTGAGATCATTCACCAATTTTTATTAGCAACTTTTATTGTTTAATTTTCTATGAAATCAAAATATTTTAACTTCAATATCGCTTTTCATATACTAATATCTTCTGATTGTAATATAAAGTACTACCCTTTCCTTCTATTTTTTATTTATTTATTTATTTTTCTTTTTTCAAGCAGACTCTTTAACTTTTATTTCTCACATCAATCCTCTTCCTTACTCTCATATTTTTCATTCACACATTATTTACTTGCACTCTCTTTCCCTTCATTGTGGCATTCATTTTATTTTAAGAAAACCCACACAATTCTTCATGAGTTGTCACGAACCACCTAAATCTTCAAACAAATCTACCTGTTTCCTTCTTGCTACGTTGATCTCATTTATCACAAGATTGGTGCTTTTCTTTTCTCTTCTTATGTAATTCTGTACAATTTACGTTATTTTATGATTATTTTATTCTCTATTTAAATTGAATTTAGACAACTCGAACTATTATTTATAAGGTTTTTCTTTCTATATTTGGTTTTTTTGTCTTACTCCTATGTGAATTCTTATATATTTCACTTTTGAAAATTTTTAAAACTTCACTTTGTCAATACACAGAAAATCCTTCCTTCTTACTATTTTTCATTATTCTATTTTAATTTTTTTTAACTTCACCTTTCATCCAAAAATGAACATCTTCCTCTTTTCTAAAATGGGATCTCTCTTACTCTCTCACTCTCTCTCTCTCTCTTTCTATCATTCTCTCATCTTCATTCTCTTCTTCACTTATGTTATGAGTGGATGTATATTTTTTACAGTGTTTTTGCTTATTCTGATTTCTGTCATATCCTAATTTCTAAATAGTTTTATTTACTGCTCAATCATACTGTATATTTTAATATTACATTTAAATCTCAGAAAAACCTATAAATATTGGGATAATGGCATTTTTGAGGTAAGGCTATGACATGCTAACATAGATGTATGTAATAATTGTTTTGCGTTTTGTTATGTTTAATTTATTTGTTAAATCATTAGCTCTAAGTTATAATTATATAAAATTCTATTAAATTCTAAATTAAAAAGTTAATCTCGAATNTCCATAAAAAACATAAATTGAATGAACCACTGATCCCATTTATAAGACATCTATATTAGGCAATCATCTATCTGTTTATGTAATATCTCTTGGTTGATGAAAAATTAGCCCAAAGAGTCCTGAAACTCCTGGATATTTTTCTAATTTTAAATACCGATACATTTATCGGTTACTTTTACTACAAAAAGTTGTGACTCACTTCTTTACACTATTAGCTTCCTGTACATAGTCAGTTTGCTTCTATATGTATGAAATATGTAAATGCATACAGATGCCATTGACAGTAGCCCTTTAAAATATAACAAAATAGTACACGGCCAAGTTATCTGATTCATACACAAGTAAGATTTTTTCATTTTAAATTCCCACTATAGTTTATTTTTAGAGCCTTATGCTTTATTTAGTTATTTGTATATATTTTGATATTTATTGCGACTTGTTAACTGTTTATTTTTAATGTTTGCTTTTTTATTTAGAATATTTATTGAGGACATATTTTGTTAACTTCAGAACAAGTTTTTTATATTTCTTTCGTAGTATTTCCTAATTTCCTTTATAACCACTTTCTTCTTCATAAAGTTTCAGCTGTCAGCACCCTGTAATAATTTTTGCGGTACTTATTTACCTAATTTTGCACAGAAACAAAACTGAAAATCTTTACAGAATGTTTTGCATGTACTAATTTCAGAATTTGCATATAATATACATTCATTGTTGCATGGATATTTTAATTATAATACTAAAATACTGAGAGGCATGATTATATGTATATTTCATACTTAGGAGCTTCATATTTTATGGCGTTACTCTAGAGGTAGAATCTCCCATATTTTTATAACTATTAGTTTCATTATTAAATAATCTAGATTTTAATTCAATTAATTGTTGGAAATGATAATTGGCCATAAACAGTTACATTAAGAGAACTTTAAATTAAGAATCTTCTTTAATTTGTTTATTTAATTTCCCTTGTCTTTAGTGCTATGGTTTGAAGGATCGCATTGGTTTTTTTTTTTTTTTTACGTTTCTGAAAGGAGTTTTATTACCACACAAATCATTACTACTTAAAAACAATTAACAGCTGGACAGTGGTTTTATCTATTGACTTTTTAGAACTTATAGATGATAAGCTCTAGGCTTATGTTTATATAAGAACCTCTTGTAAATATATTGTTTCCATTATACTTACACACTTCTTCGGACAGGTTACTTATTAATGAACAATTAATGAAATAACTATTTATATAGAAATTAAATTTTACTTATTTTTAAGTGCTTTTTACCTTTCCTCTAATTCACTCTCCTTCTCTCAGATAATTTATATATATATTGTGTTTGTATAAAGTAAACAAGAACAACTGGGATAAAGAGTGCAGTGAACACACTAGAAGAAAAATTTTACTCTTAGTAATTTTTTTTTGTGTGTGTTCACTGCACTCTTTATCCCACCTGTTTATTATATATATTGCAGCCACAACTTTCATTTTCTATATATATATATATGTTTGTGTGTGTGTCCTTCATTCATCACCTCTTCAATTTATGACAATCTTTTATCTATCTAATTTTCCAACTTTCTATCTTCTACCTTTTCTAGGTTTTTCTCTTTCATTCTTTTTTAAGACATTCTATAACCATAAATTGTTATTTTTTGTATGCTCTTTCACTATACAAGCTTTTCACACAATTTACTGATAACCCCATCTTCTCACTCTCTCTCTCTCTCTCTCTCTCTCTCTCTCTCTCTCTCTCTCTCTCTCTCNATGTGATAAAAGAAACATCTTAAAAGTATAATTAATTTCTGTGCGCCAATTTTAAACGTTAAATGATAAGCTTAGTCGCTCGTTCAACAAAAAGTAGTAGAGTGCATTATGTATTTTTGCAGCAGTGGGCGTAATATTTATTTCAGACCTATGAAACTCAACATAGATTTGTTTAATGACAATTCTGAGAGTGTGGAGTTTTATCTGACATGGAAAGTTCAAATGCAAATATTCATCAACTACAAAAGAGAGAAATTCGCTTCTCCTTATGCAGCTCCTGAATTACGGTCACATTTTTATTTTATTTTTTTATTTATTTTTTTTTTTTTACTGAAGGCATCTTCTCTTTCACTTTCTCTTAATTTCTCCTTTCCATTAATATTGATTTAATCAGAGTATATATGTGTATTTATTTTAAATTGCTATTTATTTTTTATTTAATCTGCTTTATAAAATGAGATACTGAAGAGATGACAAGACTGACCAGTCAAAAGTGACCAAATATTTGTACTCAATGAGAAATTTTTACAGAACTATTGCATGTACTATATTTACACTTGTTCTAAATACCATTTACACCCAATGTAGTTAATGCTGCATATATATTTCAGCTAGTAGAGAACAACTGTGGTATTAAAGGAAATAAAACTTTTGACAACCTTCTCGTGTGCATCTAGTCACCTACAGCAAACAACAATACTAAATACTTCCTGATGGCTCTCTCTCTATCTCTCTATCTCTTTCTCTATGACTGCGTAATGCTTTAGCTTCGCAAGACTTCCTCTACCTTGCGTCACCAGAGTTCGGTGCGAACTTACAAGTGATCAATTTAAATTCATAAAGAATTTATGAAAAATAATTCAGACCTGATTAAACAAGTAACTAATAATTTTATATAATATTTCAATAAGTTTTGATGCTTAAGAACTAATCAGCACTGTTTATACCACAGCCTGTCCACCGTGGTGTTTTCTCCCTAGCAGTTTAATTTTGGGAAGTTGTTCCATAAAAAACATAAATTGAATGAACCACTGATCCCATTTATAAGACATCTATATTAGGCAATCATCTATCTGTTTATGTAATATCTCTTGGTTGATGAAAAATTAGCCCAAAGAGTCCTGAAACTCCTAATGTCCACTCAATCTATTTGTCTATGTATGAACATGAAGTGCTTATAGTCTTGTTCCTGTAGGTCAATAATTGATTATATAAATAAAAATATATGTGAAGGTTATTTTCGAGTTTAATTTATTTTTACTGTATCAATGAAGGACTGATTTAACTAATTTTATACTTAAGTCTGATTAACTGCAGATATAACATTTTTTTGGTTTTCATTTTGACAAATTAAATTATAAATAAATATTTTGAATGTAGTCAAATATTAAGACCTATTTTCAACTAACCTTGGCTGAAATATCTAAATATTACTTGAATTTCAACCTATGAAAATGACAAACTCAATCACTTGTACATGTCGCACCCAGCTCTGAGACTTAATTTATTCTTCCTTTCTTTTTTTTCTTTTACTTTTTAAAAAATAATTTCATTTCTCAAGGCTCTAATGTTTTTTCTTCCCAGCCTTGCATGTTCATATGAAAAGCATGCCTTTGGGCATTCGATATTATACCCACTGCTAATGTAGAAGGCACTTGTCCATAGATGTATTCTCCATTTCTGCCTTAAATTTGTGTGTATGTAGTTTAAACTTCCTAACCAGTAACAAAATAGTTTTTATGTATTGTTTGACAAAATAAATCAGGGAATGGTCTTTTTATTTGTTTTTGTCATCTGTTAAAATTTTTCTGTTACGGTGAAGGAAAAAAATAAAATTGTTTAATATCCTAGCATGTATTTGTGAATTTAATATTATTTTGTGGTGTGATCTCTAAAATAACTTTTTAAACTGTTCATATGTTTGATTCTTCTTTTTCTTTTCTAGTTTTTCTCTGTAAATAAATTAAATTTGTGAAATTTATATTTTTCTTAATATTTACTTGTTAAATATCACCGACTTCCATGTAAGCCCTATATTGTAATCAGAACTGTTTTCCAATGTTTCCTTAATGGAGGTTTATAAAGTTCACAACAAAAATCACTAAATGTAAATGATTCATGCAGGAAAACAGTTCCAAGCCAAGTGTTTTTGGTGTTTTACGCTTTTGTTAAACTTCTAAAAATTGTAAACAAGAACACTTGGCTCACACTTGTAACATTGAACATATAGTATATTGTTACTAAGTCTGTTCATCATTAATCCTTTATATTCATTAAGACATACTGGCTTGTGATTAGTTAATATCCTTCAATTCTGAGGCTGTAAATTATAAAAATATGTGATTCATTTTTTTTACATTTGGTGTAATATTTATGTGTTAAATGAAGTAAAATTTTATTAATTTGTACGCCTACAAAAAAATTTGTGGTTTAAAATAATTATAGGCTAAATAAATAGCCAAATCATTGTTAAAATAAATTAGAAAATCTATTTTTTTATTTTGATATTAAAGTTACCAATGAAATTGTAAAATATAAATGTTTTATAGTTGTATAATAAAACTTTATTTCTGTCCTTAATAAAAAAATTTTCATCTTCCAAAAATTGTCTTTCATTAAATTTGTAGCTGTGAACATTCAAATAAATTTTATTTTTATTGCAGATTAATTTATTTATATCTCTTTGCTTGATATATAATATACATACACCCACTCAATTTACATAATAACACATACTAACATCATTCTCATATAATGTGCTTTTTCATTAGCTTTGATTCTGGAAAACAACAAATACTCTTTTAAAAAAATTTTTAACAGTCAATTTTTGAGTCCCAGAGTAATATACACATTTAGAAATTAGTAACAGAGTTTAAAATAAATAAAAAAAGACTTGATAAAATTCTTCAACGAACTAATGTTTGTGTGTGTGACTTTTATATANATCGAAGTGAATGCTTAAATACTTTAAGACATATATATATATATATATATATATATATATTCAAGTCTCAAGTTCTAGTTACTGTGAAATTGTTTTTGTTTTAATTAATTGAAGTTTAGTGAATATTTCATATTTAATTTCCTAAAAGGTTATTATAATTATAAATTATAAATCTCCTGAGGTTAGACTTTCTAGGTTTGTGTTGAAAGGTAAACTGTAAATTAAGGAAAAATATATGTTTTCCACCAAAATATGTTATTTATTACCAGTCAGTTTTAGATATCCTCAGCACCTTTCAAAGTAAAAAAAAAAAAAAAAAAAAACATTAAGGAGAATTATTTTTCTACCTGCTAAATGATACATATGATAGGATATATCCTATTCAGGACTATCATATAGTAAGGGCTCTTCTCTGTACTATTAGATATCCTGAACTGAAGATGATGCACATTGGGAAATGCCAAATGGTGAATATAGTTTCTAAAAAGAACATTTATAGTTTATTCTTATTATGAATTGGACAATTTCCAAAGTTATTCTATACTTTAAAGTAGGGCAAATCAAGAATTCTAACCTCATCCTCTTCAATAGAAAATCCAATATAAGATAGACTGGTATCCTTGAATTTTCCCTGTTTATAGCATTGAATAATTGTGTAATTATAATAAGTTCCTTTGATAATTTTAAAAAACCCAAATCATCGAAACTGTGAATAGCCATGACTCGCACACAATAATTAAGAGCTGACTAGAAGGCAATGAATTATCTCTGCCTGATAAACAAAGTCATATTAGGGAAATATGCAAAAGATAAACATATGAAAAATTTAGAAAAGAATTTAAAATATAAAAATTTGAAGATTTCCTAAGGAATAATTATCATAGAAATGAGTAGAGTTTAACAGCTAGTGAAGGTTTGAATATTCTTTTAAAACTGTAACTTCATAGAATAATATTTAAAAAATTGTATTTAAATATTATGATTTTACTCTTGGTATTTTCTATTTTCAGTTAAAGCATCT
>KZ808257.1:94649-138827 GCA_000696205.2 Oncopeltus fasciatus
AAAAAAAAAAAAAAAAAAAAAAAAAAAAAAAAAAAAAAAAAAAAAAAAAAAAAAAAAAAAGTATAACTTTCAACAATGAGGGCCCCTCACCTTCCTAAAATGTAAAAATAAAATAATCTAACCTCCTTAATGTAAACACCTTAGAATATAAGAAAATAGCAATAGGTACATGCCTAAGTCCGGTACACTAGCACAGCTAGATTACCGAGATAGATGTATAAATAAATAACTATAGAGGCATTAAAAAAAAAGTATAACTGGCAAGTACACCGGCCCGGATAGCAAGAGATCCAGGTTCGATTCCTGGCTAGGACAGATAGTTTTTTATATTCTATTCCCTCTCATTAATTGTTTGAAATTTACGTGGGATAAAATACCACAACCAAATAAAATATTTATAAAGAAAAAACTTTATTTTATTGAATGGGAAATTCTTACATTATTGAGAAACTCCTACTTATTCTCACTCATCTAAAAATATATTTTTATGGTAAGAGGGATCTGGGGGGCCACTATATACTTAAAAGTATCTGTAAGTGATCTTACCTTAAAAATTTAAATTATTGGATTGGAGTTAATAAAATTAAGTCAATGTTAGATGTGTTCTCAACAGTTTTATTCTTGAAAATGTTACAAAGCAATCTGAGGGTTTCATATCTTTAAGAAAGAATCTATATGTGGGTGTATTGCTTTCTTACAATTCTTAGCATCTATCTAGGTTTTGCACAAAGCCTATTAACATAAATTGAATGAAACGCAACAGTTGAGATTTGAATGGTGAATTGGATCAAGCAAAAGCTCAGTTTGGGGCTGTCAGAAATGTAGATAATGAAGCTGGTGTCCATTTTAGGATTTATAAGACATTAAATTTGATGTTGAATTGTATTGAAAATACTTTATATATTTGGAGCTATGGAAAATTACATCTTTTCAACAATATATAACGTGGAGGGGCTTACATTCACAACCCTATAAAGTGATAAATAAAACTGGTCTAAGAAAAATCGGTGAATACCAGTTTCGATTCTCTACTCAAGAGAAAATGAGCTTCCAAATCTGACTCTCATTCTTAATTGATTAAATTGCTAATGAATGTGCAAATATTGAATCCAACAAAATTTTTATTATCAAATAAGTGCCTTCTCCATTTTTGCACATTTTATACAATGTCAAAATAAATAAATAAATAAAACTGAAAGGACCTTTTCATTGTTGAATGAATGAATTATAAATGTCTTCAATATTTTATAAATCCCCTTTCTTGTATATATTTTTTGTTTAAACTGACTATTTGGTGTTCTTGTCCCAAATTTCTCTAAAAATGATTCCTTAAAATTACAACCTTTTTCCTGCCTTAATTATGAAACAGTGGCATAGACTGACACCTTATAATTTTATACTCTTATGGAGAGTTTTGGTGTTGTTACCTTGACCGAAACCCAACAAATTCTCTACTGCTTATTATTTTTGATAATTCTTTTCCATCGATTATTAAATAAAGTAAATGTCATTAATGGGGCAAGTCTGCTCTACTTCATTTAACATGAGCATTTCTGAGCTGTGTGGAGGAAGGCATGTTGATATTTTGTACGGATAACAAATAAAATGAAATAAATAAATGAAAGTAATGGACCTCAATAGAAGAGTAGAAAAAAGGAGTAAAGGATACACCACTTTCGACTAGATGCAGTTAAACAAACAACTACTGGCCTTCAAGTATTGATAGGTAAGTTTCTTTTGCAGATAACTACTGCTCTGAGCTGTAACAGTCTGATATTTTATTAGCACATTACTTCTCTTATTTCTAGTGATTCTCTAGAAGTTTTTTTCTTTCTCCTCAAATTTAAAGAAAATGCCCTTGTCGTCATTCAAGTTTTCGTCTATTAATTTTAGTATGCTCACCCCATTTGAGTTGTGAGTCAAGATAAATATTTACAGTGTACTTGATGAATAAGATGGGCTCAAGTAAACTACCTTATGGAACTCATGCCTCCACTTGGTAGTATCAGAGTAATCCTATCCTTGACCCTAAAGAAGGGGTTGGATAAGTAAGACTTAAGGGATAGGTAAGTATTACTAGGAAGTATGGATTTGAGCTTAAAAGACTGCCAGACTCCATGAAATGCCTGCGAAACATAAAACAACACTTTCTCAGTACTTTTTGTGCTAGAGAAGAATGTTGAGTGTTTTAACAAAGTATTTCTTAAAGTATTTTAAGAAATATATATATAAGTATGGAATTTTCAGAGTTGGGCAGGATCTTTAATTTTTAAAATATAAAAGCCATATTCAGTATTTGAACTAATCATTGCGAGTCTTTTTCATTATTCATTATTGTTTGGCTTCAGATGAGAGAGAGAAGGGGGGTTTAAATGAGGTCCAACATTTCTAATAGTAATATCTTCATTGATATTTGAGTTACGGTAAAGTTTATAGAATAAAATAGGTGTAAGATTTAATTTTTTAATGCTCATATTTTAAAAAATTTTTAGGAGAAGTGCATATTGAGGAAGAAATTTACAAATCTAGCTACATTGAATAAACATTTCCCCCAATCTTGCTTCCCGACTAGTCTAGAGTAAGCTTTAGTGGCTCTTAAATTCATTGTTTTCTATTGCTTGTAAATTGAATTTTGTCATACACTTTTATTATGAAACATGAGAAATGCTCAAATTAAGTAGCTCTTGTCTGATGGAGTTTTCTTTTATTTGCTTTAATATATTCCACATTAGGCCACTGAAAAATTACCATATCTGACAAATACATTTTGTGCAGATTTGAAAATGTTCTTCTCATGGCAAATGATGGTGGTCAATTTTTCAAAAGTCTGATAATAGTTTGGCTAAGGAAGGATGTATAAATTCAATTAAGTATGTAGAAACAATTTAAATTTATATTTGAAGAAATGTAAATACTCGCCCTGACTGGGAAGAGTATTCTTACACTATTTACTCTGTGCTACTATTAATGCATACAATCTTTTAAAGAGACTATTTCTTCCAATAAATTGATCACCAATAAATGAACTTTAATTAAAAAAAAAAAAAAAAACATGAATGCTTAAGCTCAATGAGTGGCTTAAATGATCCTATTTTTGAGGAGTAATTTGTTTGTTTCTAGTGTTTATATTAGGTAGCCGTGATAATATGATTGTGGATTTAAAAGCTGGAAACGAACTATAAATATCCTATTATCAAAACAAATTTTGAAAAAGGTAACATACTTTTTTTTCCAAAATTTTCATATACATATAAAATTTAATTGTTTTATGAAATTTTTCTTTTTAAATACATCTCTCAAAGCTACCATCAATGCCCAGCTCCATCTGTGTCTATTATATATACGGATTTATTATATATTCATGGCATTAACCCATCACTCTTTTTATTTTTCTAAATTCTTCCAGAATTTTAGTATCTAAAAATATTAAAATATCTCTTGTTATTCTGACTTTGCGTATCCCCTTTGCCATTTGGCAAACATTAAAATATTTTTTTTAATGAGCTAATCAATGAGATTCCATACTATTTTTTTGGTTAGCTAGTTGCTAGTGCTATATAGACCCTCACATAAGAGCCTAACTCCCCACTTGACACAGTTAAGGCAGAGACATGGACCCTCAGCAAAGAGCATAGATGGGCTAGCAGTTATCCACAGAGATTAACTCCCCACTTGACACAGTCACAAACTATAAGGCTGAGAGGTGGATTCCTACTATAAAACAGTGATGGGTTAGCAGTTATCCATAGAGCTTGTGAGAGGTACCGGCGGAGGTTTAACACTCACAAAGCAGTAAGTTATTATTAGTAGATATCTATCAAATAACCAAACTAACCAGGAAAATATTATCATACGCTTATTGAAAAAATTGATTCAATTTCACACCCATTCTAACAGAAAAAGTAATATTTTTATGACAAATGGATATTGAGGAAAATAATCAATTATATATCTTCGAGAGTTAGGTGAGCCCCTCTTCTTTACTTATACAAACCATTTTAGGCCTCATAATGCTAATTGTTGAAAGAATTAGTTTTTCGTTGAAATCGAAAGAAGGAAGGGGGATTTCCAAAGAAGATTTATTTTGATAACCATTAATGACTTAGTTTTAATTAGTCTCATGTAAAAATGAGTGAAATATAATTGGTGTATTTTAATTTTCTAACTTCTATTTCCTACAATTTATGAAGGATAATTGTACAGAAGAAATGGTTCTCAACTTTCCTCCCTCCACTACCTTTCCGATTGTACTGTGGCCAGCCTTAGTGACTTCAAATATTCTCCTAATTGTTCTTTTCGATTTATAAAGACAAATTAACATACACATGAAACATTGATGAAGCTTAGTTTAAACTCCTTCGGCATTTTTATTTGTTAACTGAATTCCTTAATTGATACTGAACAAGTCCCGGTGATAAAATCCATTAACATTAAATAAGTGGTATGAAATCCTTTTTAATATTAATCAATTTTCAAAATGAAAATTATTCATTTGTAAAAAAAAAATAGCTTTTTATTTAAGCAGTTTATTCTGATTTGTCGTTCTGAAAAGCGCTTTTTAACAGAGTTCCAATGTGATGAACTTTTTGAGCAACATTCGAGATCAATGATAACATCTTCAGACGGAGTGGTAAGGATTAGAGAAATATTTTCCTTTGTAAAAAATTTTCTAAGTTTTTTATAATGTAATATTTGTGCTGAGCTATAAACGAACTTATTTTTATCCTTGATAAGATTTAGTTCATTAATGTGCAAGCACGTAAACTCACAGAGACACAGTAAAACAGAAAGAATGAAATATCAAACATAGCATTTATAAATGGTTCTAGACAATAGGAAGCTAGGTATTCTTTGAAGACCTGGGCGTGATAAATAAAACTGACGACTATTTTTATCCTTTTTTAATGGGATAATAAATCAGAAAAAAATAAGCTGTTTCCTCTCGTGAAACTCACGCTATAAATTGTCATAATGACGTTTTTGTATTACGTGGACACTCAAAATATGTTTGAAGTCAGTCCAAGATTTTTTTTTTTTTGTTTATTCTGTGTCAGGGCAATCTACAACTCTAACGGATGGCATATTATGAATAAAATAACATCATCTTGATTTATTTCATTTTTAAACATAACACACATTGCGTGCAACATCTACTGATAATAATCGATTACATGAAGGTCAGAATCTATCGAGTTTTCTTATCAGTAAGTTTGATAAGTTTGTTTTAGTTCAGTGTGATCAGTTGGAGCTGGTGGTGGAATACTCCACAATGAGCTTTATTTTCTTAATAAATACCTTACATAGGTGAATTTCTCCTATAAAATGTGTCTTATTTCAAGGGAATTAAATGATGCCATTTTCAAGAAAGAACAAAGGAGTTGACTACAAAGCAAGACTAGAATATAAACTTTATTTAGTGAGTAAATTAACTAGAAATAGTTTATTTCAACTTATTTCTTAGTATATTTTGTTTTAATTTAAATATATTGATTTCAAGGCAAGAGAAGATCCTGATCTCACTTTTGATTTATCTGACTGTGATTTGAAAAATGTGCCTAAAGGAGTTTATTCAGTATGTAAAGTTCTTAGGAAAGAATCATTGGTTTTAAAGGCATGTATTTAACTTTTTATAGCACATTTATACCAGATTTTTTTAATGTCACACTGAATGAGTTTTTATTTTTATTTTTAGAACAACAATTTGACTTCCCTGTCAGGTGGTGGTAGTCTCCTCGATTTAGTATTATTAAAGGTTCTTGACATAAGGTCAAATATCTTGACTTCACTACCAGACCAAATACAATATCTTGAAAATTTGAAGGTATTTAGTTCATTTTAAGAATATATTTTTGGCTATTAATTATTGTTTGATTGTTAAAATAATTTATTTCTAACAACTGGCACGAACGGAATCATGCATCTTTGGAATTGAAGTTTGATGTTCTAAAATAGATTCTTATGCATTCATCTCTGTTGTTATATCTCTCAATAATCTTGTTCCCAGGCATCCCATTTATTGCCAAACCAAAAATATCTTCTTTTTTTAAAAAGCAATAGAAGGTCCCTTAGAAATTTTAGTCACCCTCTAAACCTCCCTTCCCCACCCACTTTTTTTTTAATCCATTTTAGCATTTGACAAACTTATCAAATGATTTGGGAAAAGGAGCATAACATCAAATTTTGTCTCTTTACTGTAGCAATTGTAAATTCTAGAGAATGACTGACAAATATAATTATGTAGTTTTGACTAGACTGTGTTTTAAACTTTTCATAAGTTCGATTAATTAACAAATGATTGTTTCATAAATCTTGTAATTATACCAATCTCAATTGCTTGATTTCTTTAAGGGAAATCTGCTAATAACTGATGTTTTTTAAAATGTTGATGAAGGATCTTCCAATTGATTTCATAGTCAACTTATCTTCAATTTTTGAATTATCTAAAACATTGCGTGGGACACATTTATAATTTTTTTTTTTTCAATATCACTCTATATCAATTGAAGTGTTTATACATATATATCTTAACATACTTTTATTTCTTTGAATGGTAACCAGTTAAACCCCCTACCCTCAAATTACTCAAAAGTGGTTGCTCAGAGGTAAAAAAAAATCATTGAACTGAAAATATCATCTATCAGGCTTTTTGAAATAAGGAGTATCAATATTTCATCATTGTATTCTTTAACTTATCTTCAATTGGAATACTTCATAATGTTATAACTAAGATAATTTGAATATTGAAGTATTCACGTAGGCTTCCACGGTCCTTAGACATATTTACCAATACTTCTTTCGGGTTCAACCGTGTCTTGGAGTTTTTAGGTGCCAAGCTTAATTAGAACAACCAGGGATAAGAAAATGGCAGACATTCTTCCAAATTCCAAAGACAAGTTGAGCCTGAGGACTCCAGGGGTATATAACATTCCCTGCTCATGTGGAAAGTCATACATCAGTGAGACTGGCAGAACCATCGATACCAGATTAAAGGAGCATATTGTGGACATAAAACACGGACGTACTGAAAAATCAGCTTTAGCAGAGCATTTTGCAGACACTAGCCATCACATACAATTTGAAAATGTCTCCATTATCGCTAAAGAGAGCAACTACTACCGACAGACAAATAGAGAAGCTATCCAAATAGTGAAGAATCCAGATAATATTTACAAAGAAGATGGTTATAAATTAAGGCAGAACTGGAAACCCGCTTTATTTAAGAGGAAACCAGTTAGGGGAGCTCCTATTGGCACCAGAAACATGACTTGCTGTTCCAGAGAGTTGACGTCAGAAGGCCACGCCCATTGGGAAGCAGCAGCCAATAAGAAAGCAGTAGACTCCCCGGGAAAAATGAACAGGAAGGCAGGCTGAGTTCGAGGTCCGAACGAAGAGGGGTATATAAGGCCCCTGTACCTTGCGGCACGCTCATTCTCCATTCAGCCCTGAAGAAGCCATCACACGATGTGCGAAAGCTTGGCACCTAAAAACTCCAAGACAAGGTTGAACCCGGAAGAAGTATTGGTAAATATAACATAAAAGAGTTGAGTTGCCTGATATTTATCATATTTCATTAATGGAACTATTCCAAAAGATAATTTGAAAATTCTGTCATTTATGAGTTGCATAATCTAAACAGAGTTTCCCTGTTTCATTTCAGATAGTTATAAATAAGAAAATTATGAAATTTAATTTACAAGCCAAAGATAGCAATGAGTTTTTTTGCCACTAAACTTTGCTCTTGACTAGGAAAAGAAGAGGGGGGACGTACTCATCAAAGTTACATATGTATAGTTTGGTCTCCCTCTAAACCCCTCTTTTGATTACTTTTATTTTATTTTTAAAATATCAATTTTGTTTTCCATATTTTAAAAGTATGGAAACCCGCCAAACACTCGAAATTACTTTCTTAAATATATTTCTCAATATGTTTTTTTGTTTTTTTTGTAAAATTACATTTTACCTCTATTTTGTTCTTAAAATGTTTTTTTAATAATAATAAAGAAGAAATTTACTTTAAATTTCGATCTCCCTCTAAACCACCTCCCCCTTAAATTATATCAGTTATTAAAGAATTCATCTAACAGTTTGGAAAAAAAAATTATTTAATGTATATTGGAGCTGGTGGNATATATATTAAAATTTCTAGTGGGCCATTTTTTTTCTGTAATCTAGAATCAGTGAAAATCAGTTGAAATTTTTCTAAAGTTGCATTAAGTTGCTAACAAGAATAGCTTGATTTCCCTATGAAAAATCAGCTTTCATGAAGTCTACACTGACTTGATCTACTATGATGCAAAAATTATTAACAATCCTGATAATTATAAATAAATTTTATTCTGGTACATTTTCATGATCAATGACATTTCCTTAGTGAAGAGATCCAATACAGTATCCATAATGTGATCGCAGGTCTAGAAAATGTATTCAAACATTTTGAAATTCTTGTTTCAAAGCAAGATATTTCTAATTTAGCAAAATATTTTATTATATTAATTCATCAGAGTTTGGATTCTTTGGTCACTACATTCTACTTATTTGGGCATTACATAGCAACGTTTGACACATAAAATTACACCTTGATACCTCTATCAAATGTTTAATGGTATATCTGGATGATTTAGCTTGAAAACGCGAAAAATTTGTAGAACCCAATGACATTTTTTGAGGAAATTAAGTATTTTTCATTATGTGCTCTTATACTGAGTTTAGTCTAATGCACTAAAGACAAAAACTTGAAGAACTTAGCCATAAAAGCTCCAGTGTGCATTTTTTTGGAAGAACCATAACTCATTGAGCCTGTAAACATTTTCATAAGAGTCTTCTTTGGTTTTCTTTAAATGTACATAAATGACTCTGAACAATAAAAATACAGATGTATTTAACAATGTTGCTTAATAGTAGGCTGATTGGGTTAAAACTAAAATTAGGTTGGGCTATCCATTTTTTTAACTTATGCTTATCTCAAATCAGTTTTCATTTAACCCTTGTTTTTTCTTCTAAACAAGTTCAGATTTTAATTTTGCCTGTATAATCCAATGATAACGAGAATGCATGTATACCCATATTTGTTCTTTCCTAAGTTAGTTTGCTATTCTAACAAAATACCAAATTATATTTGTATTTGTATAGATGTAATCCTGAAATGGTTGCTTTTATCAATCATATATTCAACCTTTTTTCTTTTTTTTTAGGAATTATATTTAAACAATAATTTAGTTAAGTACCTCCCTGACAGCATAGTGAAATTAAAAAATCTGAGAATCCTGAGTGTGCCTTTTAATCGACTCAAGCGCCTTCCACCAAACATCGAAGAGCTCCAATCTTTAGAGGAGCTTCATGTGCAGGGGAATCCTGCCCTGTGCATTCTCCCAAATACCCTTGCTCTCTGCCCCTATCTTGAGAAGCTAGTCTTAGATGTGGGAAGATACACCCATCCTCCTGATGATGTGGTTCATGAAGGAACTACGTCAGTTCTGACATATCTTGCTGCCCGTAAGTAATTAGTATAGGTCTTCTATGTCATGGGTGTAACTTAAACATTTTTTTCTAAAATAAATAAATTGATTATAAATAAAAGGTTTTTGAGGTTGGCTAGGGGGTATAAATGAGCAGCATTAACAAGATATTTAAATTTAGTTAGTCTTGTGAAATTTAAAAATCATGATATTTTGAAATAGTAAATTCTAAAATTAAAAAGTAAATTAATACTTATTTTGTAAAGTAAACATGTTACTCAAAAGCTACTTAGAAGAACAAATGAGTTATAACGCATTTTAAGACTTTAAAAAGTACATCAAGAAGAATCTTTATAATTATGTAAAGATTTTCTTTTATTTAATGCCAGTTTTAATAACAATCATATTATTTGATATCACAATCTAGTAAGGACAATGGAGTGAAGGGCAAAGCCTACTAAGACAGACATTGAACTACTGGAAGAGATGGCTTAATCAACTCTGATAAGTTAAATATTTTCCTTTGAAAGTTTTCATTAAAATTTTGAACTAAATTGTTTAAGATTTTTTTTTTTACATAAATAATGATTTTTGGACATTTTCTCATGCTCTAGTAACATAAATATTTGTAACCAATTTTCCTTTAAACCACCTTTCATTTCTTGGACTTTTTACCCATAAAAGAACTCAGTCAATAATAAAAGAAAGGAACTGATTAGGTTTTTTTTTTTTTTTTGTTCCTCTATCAATCTTGAATGGAAGCACAAATATTATTTGGGACTTATTATAATCTCTGCCAAATTAGTTGTAAATAATTTACATACTATGTATACTATTTGTTTTCATAGTAAAATATAATATCCAGTAAATTTAGGGCTTAAATAATCTCTGTTGAGAAGAGTTACGATGAAAAGCAATCAAATAGTCTTCAGTAATTTTTGTATTTTGTCATGAAAAAATATTGCATAATAGTTATGAAATATAATTATCTTTAATTTATATTCTAAACAATATTACACTAGGCACATAAAAGTAAAAATATTTAATAATGTAACTATAATGGTTCTAATAATAATGACAACTTCTCCCTCAGTGTCATTTACTTTTCCCTTCATTGTCCTTTTGGAATTAATATCAAATTAATCATATGTATATCCATGTGTCGAATCCATCTTTTATGAAACAGGAGAATTAGCATAGTTTACACTAGCCCTGTGTAATGGACTTTTTTTTTTAATTATCCTTATTTAATTAAATTATTTTGACAAATGACCTATGTTAATTAACTACTTCAATGATGTTGAATTCAGAGCTCAAAATATAAACTACTAAAGATAGGCGTCTTATTGACATATATATCTGATGAACAAATTTTTTAAATCTCTTATTTTAGATTTATAGATTATTATCAATAAAATTTTAATTAAAGCTTAATAAAGGACTTTCTTCATTCAGGGAATCGAATTTTATGAATAATTTTTTATTGGGATATAATTATTGTTTCAAATTAGAAAAAAAGTTTCTTAAATATATGAACCATGAAGTGTTTCTGAAACAATAAACTGTGAAAATGGAGAGTTTTTTGACCGTAGATATTATTATTAGATGATTTTAGTTGGAGTTCGGTCAAGGAAGATAAAAAAAACACAAATTTAAAAAATGTATTTTTTAATAAAGGATTATCTGCCAACGTNTTGTATTTTGTATTTTTTTTATCTTCCTTGACCGAAACCCAACTAAAATCATCTAATAATAAACCGTGAAGTTTATACAGTATTTCAATTATGAGATTGGCATAAACTTTTTATTTAATTGGAATTTAATTAAAACATAAATTTTATTTCAAAATATTCTCAGATATTCTGAAGCTGATATTAACAATGATTTTTTTAAATTTTTTTTTTTATAGGCATTGGGATTGAATACAAGGGAGTTAAAACCAGACTAGATGAGGCTTCTCATCCTCAACCAGAAAGCAGTAGTCAAAGACGATTATCATCATTTGACCAACAGTTACAGGTCTATAATTCTTCTGATATTATTGTAATGATTGTAGATTTTTGGTTGTAGTCATTTGTAAATGTATATAAACAATATATTGTTTTATTATTGTTGTTCATTTCAGCTTCTTACTTTTCAGTACTTTTAAGTCAAATTTTATAATTAATACTATTTATTAAAATTAAATAATTCTTCTAACTCATGAAATTGTAGAAAAAATTAATATATTTAAAAAAACTATTGAGGGATTCCTTGATCAAGAGCTTTATGCCCTTTATGATTGGATATTAATTGTTCCAATCATACCCTAAATCTAGTCCTTTTCCCTTGTGGTTTTACCATTTTGTTTTTTGTTGTGATTGAAATATTCCTCTTATCCCTTCTTAACCAAATGACTATCTGTATACTTATATATGTAATTATATTACTATATCCGCTTATATATATATATATATTGAGTGATAAATGTGATAGACTAAATAATCAATCAGTTTCAAAATAATCTGTCCAATCAAATCACCACTTTTTAGATTCTCTTTGTAACAAAAAATAATTTCTTATTATATCTTATACATTTGTATGTATGTGAATACCTATGCCTTGTAGCACTTAGCTTTTTAATTATATTTTATTATTATGTTTCCTTAAGTTTTTTTCTGCACATATATTATTAGAGCACTTATGTTTTTCATTTTATTTTATTTTTAGGAAAAGTTAGCTGAATTGGAGAAAAAAAAGGCATGTTTCTTGTACTTTTTGGTTTGATTTTTTCCTTTAATTATTATTACTCATTTAATTTGTATTATTTATATTAACGTGTAATTTTTACTAATTTTTTAAAAATTTTTATATTATTATTTTTTATACCAAGTAAATATTTGCTTTATTATAAATGAATATTAGTGGTTTAACTAGCCTTTATGCATGTCATATAACCATTAAAGTTTTTCTATTTTTTTCTTTAACCTCTCTTTTAACTACATAAAATCGTGAAGGGAGGGGCAATCTATAAGATGCCATCTCTTTCTAAATATTCTTGTCTCTTGACAAGCTTTTATTTCTCAATTAAAGCTTGCCTAGGGTGGGCTTTAAATCCAAAGTGCCAGACTATACATACCTGAATAGATCCTCTCGGCTGCCCAGGCCCCCAAGTTTTATAATTACATTTCATTTTTAGGAATGAAAAGAAAATTTTTTAATAAATTTACGAAGAACTGAAAAACATAAACGAATTCAGTAAACTATGGAGTTTGTGACCATTTCTCACTTATTCATCCACTTTTGATGGAGAACCTCCACCGGCCATAAATCATATAGAAGCAAAATTTTAAAAATTTCAGACTTTATTATGCCATGTTTTTATATCAAAATTCATTTCATTGAAATGATATTTCTTGAAACTTAAATTATCCACATAAAAGCTTTATTTTATTTATGTGGTTGATGATTGGTTGGCCGTCTCGAATATCGTGTGAGAATGGTCGGGGTTTCGGCCAGGAAGAAAAAAAATTTACACCACAATTTGGAGTAATATTTTTATTATTATTTGTGCCAACGTTTCGGCTTAGCTAGTAAGCCATCATCAGGGCAATGGCGTTGGGTGGAGAGATCTCCCCAGGGCGGTGTCTGTTCACACCGCCCTGGGGAGATCTCTCCACCCAACGCCATTGCCCTGATGATGGCTTACTAGCTAAGCCGAAACGTTGGCACAAATAATAATAAAATATTACTCCAAATTGTGGTGTATTTTTTTTTCTTCCTGGCCGAAACCCCGACCATTCTCACACGACTTTATTTTATTTAGTGTATAAACAATGGTTGGTGAGAAGAAGAGCTGCAATTATATTAAAGCAGGGGGAGACTTATACCAATTTTCTTCTTTCCTTTTAGATCAGTCAAAGTTTTAATATCTTATTTAAATTAGCATATCATTCCAAATTGAATGCTGATAAAACTTGATATAAACACATTATGTTCAACATATGGTGAAGTTGAATAGGAGACTACACTTTTTATTATTTATTACTTCTTACCAGCTGAATGGATGAAGACATTGAATTGCCCCATATCTATGATAGGGGGGGTATTATCGTTCAATAATTAGAGAGGTGTCTCTCTCATCTGCACACCATTCTGAATCTGACTGAAAAAGACAGGAGAGTACCAGCTACATAATCACCATCAGTTCATTGAGTTTCAACAAGCCTGCAAATGCAAATGGTCTAAATGAAAATTTCTCCAAAATTAATTGTTTTAGTAAAAATGACAATTGAGGGCAACAAATACTTCCTCAGGCGAAATGGAAAGCTATCAAGAGGCTTCCTAAGGAGAACAGGGTTAAGGGGGTTCAACCTTCATAAGGGGTTTTCTTTCCTCTGCAGAAAGCAATTAGGAAGGCAGATATAAGAGGCTCAATCAGATAGTCAAGATTATGAGATTTGTAGATAACTTGATTCTCGCAAGAAGGACCTTAAACTCTATAAGAAAAGCTTTCCAAAGAAGTTTAATGCACATACTTAAGAACCCAGATGAATGAAAAGAATAGTAGAGGCATAAATCCAGAGAGAGATCCTGTCAGTGAACCACATCTATTTTTACCTCCAAAAATACCTAAATAATGTTCATTATCCAAGGCCTTGGAAACAAGAATTCTCAATACAATAATTCAACCAAGGCTTACGTATAGCTCTGAATTTATAAAAGCTGGACCAGAGCTAAAGCCTGAGAGCAAGTCCTTTTCAAGTTTGAGGGTAAATTACTGCATGGAGAAAAAGGATTAATGCAGAGCAAGGGCATTCAGACTTTGCTGGGCAGTCATTTGCTCTTATGGATCCGAATCAAATGCCAGAGTATTTACTGAGCAGATGTTTGGTACCTGGTAGGTTGGATTTTTGAGACTAAGTTGGGAAAATTGTGTGACTGTTAACTCAAATCTCTGCTTGGTCTCAAGAACTGGAGAGTATCGGCAAAATGAGATGACTGTCAGTCAAAGCTGGAGCAGGCCTGGACTCAACAAGTGGTTCTGAACACCGGCTATTAGGAAGAAGAAGAAGGATGTTTTACCGCTTAAAATTTTTTTTACTAATTTTGGTTTAATTAATTTTAGTAAAAAAAAATTAAGTTAGTTTTATATTAAACTAGAAATTTGGTGTACCCAAATAATATATAAATGAGATAATTATGTTTTTAATATATTTTTACGGTTTTTCTAATTTTAAGAAACAAATTAATTATATAAGTCACTTAACTTTTGCAATCTCAGCTATATAATTTTTAGAAAATGAAAATTTTCTTCAAATTTAATTTTATGAAGTAACTTATGGCTAAATATTAAAAAGTTAATTGTTTTTACCTCTTATTTTTTTAAATAAAATTAGAAAGGGTGTTGGCATTGCTTTCAAACTCTTCTAAGATATCTCCTGATTTTGAGAATTGAAAAGGATCCAATATAATTTCCCATATACTCATCATCTTTCATTTTATAATAATCTGCTTTGATCTTTGAAGTTGCTAATATTCTTGAATTTAGTATGTCATTTTTTATTTTGGAGTAATAAATACGATATTTTAAAATATAATATAATTTTGAAATAAAAACAAAGCAATCATGAAACTGCATTAAATATTACTGTTTTATCATTTTTTTTTTCTTCTCTTTTTAGGAATTAAGGCAAAAAGAATGTCTGGCATTAGAGAAAGATTTGGCTGTTCAGAAGGATAAAGAGCTTGTCCTTCAAAATGAATTAAAGAAGGACAAGCACAAGGTAGGCTTAGTTACTAGTTTTGTTGGGACATTTGTTAGACTATTTATAAAAGTCCTTTGTACAGGGCTGCATAGACTAAACATATTTTTATTTTTATTTATTATTAAAGATGAGGAGAATTAGAGTAAATATATATAATTACCTTAGAAGCTGAAAAGGACATAAGGAGAAAAGGTAAGATCACAAAGACAACTGTTGACTTGGCTTAGTGGTTAGAGAATAACACTACAATAAATATCTTTACTTATTTTTGTAAAAATTTTATAGAATGTAATTTAGACTAGCTGTGTTTTCTAAACATTTTAATAATACATTTCTATAGTATCAAAGAAATTGATGAGTTTTTATTTGATCTTCCTCTTAACCCCCTACCAGGTATGCAAGTTTAAAATGTCGTTTATTTCTTAAAATATATACACAGTAATTTAAAAAAAAGTATAATATATTTTATTCAAAGTACTGGCCCTCGCTTTCTACACATTTTGTCCATCTCTCGGGCAATATATGGATACCATTCCAAAAGAATGCTTCATCTTTATTTGAAATCCATTCATCGAGCCATTTTCATACGTTTTCGAAATTGTTGAAGTGTTGCTCCGCCAATGAGTGTCCCATCGATGAGAAGAGGTGATAATCAGAAGGCGCCAGGTCAGGTGAATACGGCGGGTGGGGTAGGAGTTCCCAACCAAGCGAAGAAATCGTTTCCTCAATCTGGCTGAATGTGCAGGAGCGTTATCATGCTGAAGAATGACTTTGGCGTGCCTGTGAGCCCATTCTGGGCATTTTTCGATCAATGCGTGACTCAAATTGATCATTTGTTGTCGGTAGCGCTCGGTATTGACTGTTTCTCCGGGCTTGAGAAGCTCGTAGTCGATTTGGTCGATTTTCTCGTTTTTGATCAGTAACATCAAAATCACCACGTTTGAAACGTTGAAACCAACGTTCACATGTCTTGACGGTTGGAGCAAGATTGCCATAAGTCTCAACAAAAATTCGATGACATTCAGATGCCTTTTTCTTTTGATTAAATAAGAAAATCATGACATGCCGCAAATGCTCTTTATTTGGCTTAAAATTAGACATTTTTAACACCAAAGAAAGGTATGATACGTCCACGTAAACGACTTAAAAACAACTGACTTTTGTAAACAAATGACTAACAAACAAAATAGCGTTTAGAGATAAGCAAATCCTTCAATAGGCTAAGAGCGCATTCTATTGGAACTAAAACGACATTTTAAACTTGCATACCTGGTATTATCTGTCTGCTTTCTGTCATAAATGAACTCATCCAACTCATTAACTGAAAATATGCTCAAATATTGAATTTCTATTTTTTATTTTTTAAATTACTGGTTCTATAGCACTAACAGATACACTCACTCACATATGTACATATTTAATTATTATTATCTGAGGTGGGTTTGCCTTAATAATGTAGAAAAGTTATTGGTGAACATTGTATAATATAAACAGGATTACAAAATCATGTTATGAAAGAAAATTAAATATCTCAAAATTGTATCTTATCAATATATATATTTATATAGGTTTCTTATTATTATTATATCTTATCAAATCAAAAAATTCAAATACAAGAAGCAGTCCTCCCATTGAATTTCTTATTCACTGTGAATTAAATTATTAACTAACATCAAAATATTTGGTTAAAAAAAATTGAATTTGAATGAAATATAAATTTTAAAAATTCTGTATACCTCAAGGGCTTGAACCAAACAAGTAACAATATTCTATTTCTAAAGACAAAGCAGAAAATATAGAATTTATAAATGGAGAGTTTTTGACCGTAGAGATTAATAGTAGAAGTTTTTTGTTGGTGTTTGGTCAAGGTTGATCCAAAAAATACAATTTAAAAATGTGTATTTTTTATAATCTTCCGATGTTTTGACTTACACTGTAAGTCATCTTCAGGGCTATCATGAAGATGGCCTACAATGTAAGTCAAAGCTACAATGTAAGTTCACCAATATAAAAATACACATTTTTTTAAATTGTATTTTTTAGATCAACTTTGAATGAACCCCAAACAAAACATCTACAGTAGAATTTGTTATTAAATATTTTGAAAATTCTGTTTCTTATATCTTTACATAAGAATGTAATATATTCTTATATATTTACATTAATAAGAAACTGTTTAAAACTTTCATTGTTTATGTAACATGCTTGTTTAATACAGATTGTAAATATTCAACTGACTTTGATGAAATTCATAAATACATGAAGTTGTAATGGCGAAAATACGATTTCTCCTCGAATAATTTGTTTCCAGTTTCAATCTGTTTCTAGTTTTTATTATTTTTTTTAGTTGGTAGAGGACCTCAAGAAAGAACAAATGAAGATTGCTCAGGAAGTCCTCAAATTTCAAAACAGAAAGGATGCAGAAAGAGAGAAATTGATTGAAAATATTAAGCAAGGTATCATTAAATATGCTCATATCTTATTGCCATAATATATATATATATATATATATATATTCCTCTAATATGATTTATNCACATTTCTCTATATATATATATGTATAGAAAGAAATCTTGTCATATGAAAAATTTGAACCAATACTACTTGATTGCCATAGAGGTTTCTGCCACTCCATAATTTAATTAATAATTGAAACTTATTTGGATTCAGGTGGCCTAAAAATGACTAACTTCTGGAATATGTTACAATATTTTTTAATGATAATCTGTAGGCAATAGTTAATTTAAAGAGAAAATTGTACGCTTGTCCTTTATTTAAAATTGTACACTTGTCCTTGTTTATCATTAAAATAATTTTGTTTTGTTTTAGCTGAACAAGATGCTGATGGAGTAATAAGCAAAATGTTAGAGATGAATCGAGTTTACCGGGAACCATGGTCTATAATGCAATTGCAAGAACTTGACAGGGCTTCTGAACAACTTCTCTTTCAGCAGCATTTAGAAGGAGACCTGAAGAGGAAAGAAATTATAAGTAAGTGTCATTCTTATCTGATTTCTGGCTTTGGAAGCATTCTCTGATACAGATCTTTAAATTCATTACTTAGACACTTAAGAGATGCTCCCTAGACAATGAGACTTGATCTAGTGCTTCTTTTGGATTTTGGTATTTTATCAAGCTCTCTCAGCTCTCCTCAGTAGCCAGAACTTAATTTTTGCCTTCACTTATATCAATGAATTAACTTTTACTTATAATTTTTTTTGTCAGATGTAAAAACCACTCTTAGCAATGATTTTTACATCTGATGAAAAAATAATATAATAAAATTAATTTATTAGTTAAAAAAATATTATAAAACTGTATCACTATATAATAGAAATTTTAAATAAATTGAAAAGTAAATCCATGTATGATGCTGAATACTTAAATAACCATTGGATTTATTAAGTATTGGTTTATTACCATACTTAATAAATCTTTTGTTCAAGAAGAAATTTTTCAGCTTGCTTGCAAAAGGTTATGCCAATTTAATTGAAAAATTTAGATCAATTTCAATTTTGCTAATACCTTGAAAGCATGGCACGAGTGATTAATGTTGTGGTTTGATGAACCAATTTTATGAGAAAAATCTAGTTATGAAATCTCAGGTTGGGTATAGATTAAAAAAAAATAGTACTGCAGATGCGATAATATTCAGTTAGAATTAGGAAGCTCTTGGACAGCATTCTCCGCTGACCTGTCCAAAGCTTTTTTCTGAGTATATCACAATTTACTTTTCCTGAAACTGGAAATCTTTGGAATAAGACATGCACCTCACTGATTGCTTCAGTGTAGCTTCTGGAGTCTTACTTGTCAGAGCGATAGCAAACTCTAAGCTTGACAATAATCCTAAAAGTAGATCCACAAATTGTCCTAAGAGGAGTCCCTCGAGGATCAATACTTACTTTAAAATAAAGATGATTAAAATAAAAAAATCTGCCAGAGCATCTGAAAGATATAGAAGTGTATCTATATGCAGACAATATCACTATATTTATTTTCGGCAAAGACGTAAATAAAATTTAATAGCAAATGATTGAATAAAACAGATTTTGTTTTAAAATAATAATTTAGAATTAAATATTAACAAACCAGAGTACTGCAATGAGCAGAACTGTAGGGTGGTTCTCATGGATACAGAACATTTGCCTTGCCAACTAACTCTAGTGATATTATGAAAAGTAGATCGAATATGAAGAAGTGATGTGGGAGCACTCTTGCTGATCAGCACTCCATCAGAACACACTACTCTTGTACTTTCCTCTAATTTTTAGCCAATATAACTAGTATCCATGAAACGTAGGTTAGAAATTTTTAGTTACTATCCCCTTTTATCTCTCAAAATTCGGTTGCTACAGTATAATGATTTTAAGAAAGTGACAAAATTAAACAAATAAAATTTTCTAAATTTCTAGGGTTATAATTGATTATAAATTAGAAAGATCACACCAAATCTATGAAAAACAAATTAAACTGAAATGAATTAAGCTGGCTTTCTGCTAAGACAAGTGAGATTTAGAGATGGTCTAATAAAATTTTGGAGTCTTCTCATCTTAGCTGTATGAAATTGGGGGTCTGGGGTGATTCGGTCTGTTGGAAAGAAATATTTTAAATATTTTGTATTTAAAACTTCAACGCTGAAGGCAATATATTTTTGAACTACCAAAGTAATCTTTAAAAAAATTTAACCTTTAATTTATTTAATGGCCAAAACGTGTAAGGGAAAATGGCAGGTATTTTTCAAAGCTACTAATTTCGATGAAGAAAGTTCTGTGGGNTATTTTTATAAATACAAAATACTAACATTTACTACTTTGTTTGTTCAGATGGTACTGAAATATGCACATTCAAATGGTATATTTCAACAAGCATATTCACAAATTTTTGACAAAAAAATAAATAAAATCTATTGATTAAAAATATAGGATTGATTTATTTAGGAAATTTTCAGAGTTTTTCTCAAATCGACTCTTCTATGAACTTACTCTGAAACTTAAAATGGAAAAGAATCCCACAAAAATTAGCTCTAAAAGCAGAAAGTTATCAACTAATAAACCTCTATGTAACCTTTTGCTGTTAAATTTAAAATAATTTGAGAATAACCAGATGAAACAGAAGCCTGAACATTAAATTTTTGTTTTATATATTTGTCTAATTATTTTGCATACTTTTATGTGTATGTTAATTACTGTATTATGCATGTGTGTATTATATCTGTTAAGACGTGTTTTATATTATTTTCTTTTATCTATTGTGACTTTAGATTTTAAATATTTATGTTGCTTTTGTTTGTATTTTATACAGTTGATTTGATTGAATTGATAGTACTTAATTAGACATTGGTTGTTAATAATTTATCTGATTTGTCCATTTTTCCTGTATATGAGCTTTTGAAAAGACTGAGTGAGCTGTAACAAGCAGCCTCATATTTTCCTCCTGTTTAAGATAAAAGCAAGTTACTTTTTTTTTCTTTTTTTTTAATGATATACCACTTGATAACAATCCCTCAAAGTACTCATTCACATTTCTCTTGTATGCAACTTCTTTTGCATTTTAATGTTTCAGTCTTACTAATTACTACTAATACTTTAATGTCACATATATCTATAGTTCAGTTCCTTGACATCTGTATTGTATGTGTGATACTGTCAATAAATAACAACCCCCTAAAAAAGGACTGTTTATTCTCCAAGGTAGTTTATCCAGGTCAATCTTAAAATAGTACAGAATGAATGTGTTTCTCTTTTATTTTACAAGGTTAAAGTTTTTGAAGGGAAGATCTTGATAACTGGAATGCATACCAAAAATTTTGGTATATTCTTTGGGAAAATCCTATACCCATCATACCTTACCCTTCACTTCCACAGAGTCCCTTCAATCAACTTCAGTGTCTATTTCCACACCCTCTTATCCTATCACACTTTCAGCAGTGTATTGTCCTCCTAATAAGCCAATTACTACACCTCAATTTCTTACGTTCCTTAAAAACCTTGGTCCCCATTTTCTTGCCGGTGGAGCTATAATGCGAAACATTTGCAATAGGGATCAAGAACGATCAACTCTCATGTCGTGCACTATATAATGCGATATCATCCCAAAACCTCACCACAATTAGTCCTTCCTCTCCCACCTGTTGGCCCCCTGACTTGAACCCCCTTCCTGATATCCTAGACTTCTTCATACTTCTAACTCCTCTTTATCATTCCACTTCGAAACGAGCTCTCCTCTGACCACAGTCCAGTTCTCCTAACGTTATCCCTGATTCCTATTCCAAAACAATTACCTCCCTCCCTCATTAATGGCCCAGTCGACTGGGTCTTGTTCAGAACTCTCATAGAAGAGTCACTTGACCTCGGAATTTCTCTGAGAACCTCAGATGATCTAGATGACGCTGTACATTCCTTTACTACAAACGTTCAGCAATGCATGTATATGGCTAATCGCAAACCAAAATTTACCAAATACTCTTCTGACTCCCAAAAACCACTCCCAGAATTGCTTACAAAGCTCATCATAGCGAAACGCCACTCAAGAGTAGTTCCAAAAATTTGTTCCTAAAATATAGACAACCCTCAGACTGCAAAGACTTGATAATCTTTCCAGACTCGTAAAACAAAAATTAGGTGTTTTACGAAATGAGGCCTTTAATGCTTATCTGTCTACCCTCTCAGGAGAAGACAAATCCCTTTGGATTGCTACTCGCAGAATCCTTAAGAGCCATGAAGCTTCCACTCCCTTACGTCGATGAGATGGTTCCTAGGCCTCTTCTGACAAAGACAAGGCTGAAATGTTTGCCCAGCACCTCAAGCAAACATTTACTCCACACTCAGATCTCTTAGACCTGTCCAATGTCGCGGAGACTGAGGAGTTCCTGAACATGCCATTACCTATGTCCTTGCCACTCAAGGCAGTAACACCTTCCGAGGTCAAGTATATAATCTCTCATCTACCTAAACTCAAATCACCTGGATATGATTTAATCACCGGCCAAATTCTCCATAATCATCCCAAGAAGGCAATTGTATTCTTGACCTACATTTATAATTGCATATTCAGAACTACCCACTCCCCTCTCCTCTAGAAATATTCTGATATAATACTATTTCCCAAACCTGGATCATCATATAACGCCTCATCCTATCGTACTATAAGTCTCTTTCCTACACTTTCAAAGGTTTTCGAAAAAATACTGTTGAAACGAATAATGCCTTCCATTGAACCCTTCAATATCCTCCCAAATCATTAGTTCGGCTTTCTACTGTCCAGCAAGTGTTTCACGTTAGTTGTAGACTACATCCTCTTCCCTTGAGCGCAAAGAGTACTGCCCAGGAGCTTTTTTGGATGTTTCCCATGCATTTGATAGAGTCTGGCACAGTGGTCTTCTGTTTAAACTGAAATCCATACTTCTTAGTAACTCTTACCTTATCCTTAAGTCTTACTTATCCAACTGTTTCTTTAGGGTTCCGCAAGGATTAGATTACTCCAATTTCTACTAAAAGTGGAAGCGGGAGTTCCTCAAGGTAGTGTGCTTGGACCTATCCTTTTTATCCTGAACACTGCTGATGTCCCAACCCATCCAAGTAGCCTCTTAGCTCTATTTGCGGACAACAAAGCTATCCTATCCTCCCATCCCGATCCTAAAACTGCTTCTAAAAACCTACAAGATCACCTCGAAAAAATCAAACATTGGTGTGGCAAATGGGGAATAAAAATCAATGAAGAAAAAATTGTTCAAGTTAACCTTGGGTTCCATCTTGACTCACGATTTACATAGGGAGAACTATGCACTTCTATAAAGACTCATGAATGAGAACTCCAATCTTACGATAGAAAATAAACTGATGCTCTACAAAACCTTATTACGACCAATCTGGACTTACGGAGTAGAAATCTGAGGTGCCGCCAAGCCTTCCATCGTCCAAAGAATCCAGTCCTTTCAATCCATGATGAATCCTCTATTCAACCCTGAATAATTGCAAATGCTCCCTATTACGTATCCAATTCATCCCTTCACCACGATCTTAACATCTCTTTTGTTCAAGACTTCATTTCTTCCCACTTCACTCTTTTCCACAGTAAACTGCCATACCATCCTAATCCACTAGCACAGACCATGTCTTCCAACTCCAACCCCTACAACCCTACCCCGTCGTTTCAAACGAAGATGGCCCCATGACCTCCTGGGGACATAGTGTGTAAATAATTTGAGAGTGGTGTCATTGGTCACCTTCTCTCCCCATACGATTGGCATTGAATGTCATTTTTTTTTTTTTTTTTAAATTCATTGGGTAGTCGCTTTGGCAGTACATATACTAAAATTGGAACGAAATTCATTGTGGTGATCAAATTTCAAAATGCTTTTAATTAACAGAATGTAATAAATAAATAAAAGTTTAATAATATATTCTTTGGGGATAAAGTTGAGTTTTCCGCTTAGGACCCTAACATAGAAACCAGGAAACTTCAATGATTTCTTTATTTTTAGTGTATTTCAAAAGAATATAGAAACTAAAGTCATTCTCATGGCAGATAATGTTAGTTTTTTTTTTATTCTCTCCACTGGATATAGTTATGAGCAAAATTAGACTATTAGGATTTGGGAGGGGCTTACCAAGATCAAATGAAATTGAAATAGTTTTTCATTGAAATAGTCTATAAAATTTGTTTTAATACTACTGAATCCTATACACCAAAATTTTAAAATTAATTGATGAATTCAGAAGCATAATAAAATAATAAAATTATTGGGTAGTTGTGGGTGTTATCTGTACCTTTAAACAGATTGCTCTTAGAGTGGTTCCTAATTCTATAATTTCTTCTTTTTTTTTTTCTTCACATTACAACATGTCATGTGGCTTCTGAATACAAAACAAAAAGTGTGAGCAAAATCAGGTTAATAGGGGTGCCAGGTAACCTGTAACACCAAATATGATTACAAATAGTACTTTTGGGGTTAAAAATGGTTATTTGGCAGAAATATTTCTGTTAGATCTATGAAACTGACAAATAATGTCTATTGTTTTAGATGATATGGAAAATCTTCTGAAAAATGAGCGGTCACAATTTTTACACTATGAAGAATCGAGGGCTCAAACAATCAAAGATTCATTGTCAAGGTAGGAGGCAATGATATAATATTAAGCTCAACTTTTTCTTCTTAGTTATAATTGTCCAATGCCTATATATTGTATATTTCATTTCTGAATATTATATCCGTGCTCCCTACAGAGAAGTTGAATGGGATAGTAAAGTATCTGGACTCCTCGAAATGAGAGAAAGGCCTCTTTCATGTGATACCTCAGAACAGGAGGCTGCAGTAGCTATGTTACTAGAGAGGTCAGATCTTGAATCTGGTAGATTACGAGCTCAGCTCAAGATTATTGAGACACAACTTGCTCATTTAACAGCTGCAGAAATGAGAAAAGCTAAGATGGATATAAGCCAAATCACGGTAAGTTAATCTTATGCTTTTTCTTTACCATAGTAAATAGGTGTAGCAATAACCTACATTTTTTTGCAAGTAGCAATAAAGGTACACAATTGTGGCATTTTTATTTAGACATTCAGAGATTTTTTAAACTAAGGTCTCATTTTAGGAAAAATGTTTGGGTGTGTATTGCTATTTAAGTAAACTTTCTACTTGTAAATGCAGTTTGAAAGACTTGAGAAAATTTGAAATGTTGCTAAGTTTGGTGAATAGAATTTTTTAAAGAGTTTTTTTGGTAAACCAGGTGATAAAAAAATTGTATTTTTCTCAACTGCTTAATAGACACTATCAAGGATTATAATAAGTTGGATGCTATGTACCTCAACATAAATATAACATTTGAGCTTCTCTTTTGAAATTGCTATTGGTTAACCTCTTTCCCCCTGATGTATTCAACTAAAAAGACAAGATTCAAAGGTATTCCCACTCATAAATTTCTTGATATAAAATATTTTAGGGTGTTATAAAGGGCACTTAATCTTGCAGTAAATGGTGACAAGGAAATAAAATGGAAAATAAATACTGTGCCATTACCTGTGCAAAAAAAAACCAATACGTATACTAATAATAAGTCTTGATTATATCTGGGAACAATCCATATATTTCAAATTAAATGCTGTTATGTGTTTTAGCAAAGTAAGTTGGAATACTAATTGGTTCTATGGTTTGCTTTCCTATGGCATTGACTGAACAGAGACTATTAAAAAAAAAAGTATTTTGCTTAATCATACCAAAAATTGAAGATATCTGAAAGCTATAATATTGATATTTTGTAATAAATTATTTTAATAAGTTTTAAAGTTTTTATTTTATATATTGTGGTTTCTTTATTATTTATGCAAAAGCTTATATAAGTAGAATTAGTCTTCACTAAGTTTTTGCACTAGTATCAATGACCATTATTCTTCACGATTATTTCGATTTACATATGGGAAGTCTGATAATAAACTTGTTTCACAAAAGCACCAAAAATTAAGCAGATTTCCCATGATAAATTAAACTTGGACAGCAACAAGAGTAGTGGAAGGAGAGAGTTGGGCAAAGTCGCTCAACTCTTTTACTTACATTCCTAAATAACTTTTATATTATTCAGAATGAGTACCCAGCCGACTGGACCATTAATGAGGAGGGGCATTTTTTTCGGAATAGGATTCAAGGATAACATTAAAAGAACTGGGCTACGGTCAGAGGAAAATTATGGAGATGGAAGCGTGAAGAGGTATATAAGGTATTTGCAAATGAAGAAGTATAGGATATCAGGAAGGGGGTTCAAGTCAGGGGGCCAACAGGTGGGAGAGGAAGGACTAATTGTGGTGAGGTTTTGGGATGATATCGCATTATATAGAGCACGACATGAGAGTTGGTCATCCTTGATCCCATTGCAAATGTTTCGCATTATAGTCTCCACCTGCAAGAAAACGGGGACCAAGGTTTTTAAGGAACGTAAGAAATTGTGGTGTAGAACTTGGCTCATTTGGATGGCAATACACTGCTGAAAGTGTGATAGGAGAAATGGTTGTAGGAATAAACACTGGTTGTGTGTGTGTGTGTGTGTGTGCACTCGCGCATACCTGTGCGTGTTTTTGTGCGCGCGGGTGTAGTGCGCGCTTGTGGTGTGTTTATCAACGTTCTACAGTTCCCACTGTTAATGAAATGTACCTGTGTTAAATGCAAATCGAAAGGATAAGTTTCTTATTGAGTGAAATCGTACGAATAGGAGTAAGGGATTTACTGAAATATCAAATGTGAATGAAAAATGTCTTTTCGCTGCAGCAGCCGCAATATTTAGTTTAAAGTAGTCATGAACTCAAAACGAGTTTGTTCGTTGCTATATTTTATGAGTTTCATAAGGAAATTGAATATAAAAGTAGGAGTAGGGTTTTACCTGAACCGCACATTTTTAACTACAAATAGTTGTTTTCGTAATTGAAATTTTGCTTATTGCTTTTAAATGTGAAATGAAAAGGTGGGTTCGTTATTGAGCGTAATCTGTTGAATAGGAATGGGGTTCACCTAAAATGTTTCGCTGCAGCGGGCGTGATATTTAGTTTAGATCAATGAAAGACAATTAATATTTTTTTAATGCTATACGATGTATTGTTTAAGTAGTACCTGACATGGATAGTTCAAATACAAATATTCTCTAACTACTATACTGAGGAATTCGCTTAGTTCAAGCAGCTCCTGCATGACGGTCTTTTTCATATAGAGTTTCGGAAAAAAATTACAAATCGTTGCAGATGTGAAATTTTCTAAATTTATTTTCAACATTTTAACTAAAAATGCATACTTAAGAATGTGAAGGTTTTTTTTTTTTTTTAAGCCGCGTCATAGTACTAAATATATAGCTTGATGTATTCGAGAGGAATTTACTGATATTTAAGCTTAAAATTAAATGTTCTAGGCTGGCAGAAGTAGGGGTTTAACATAATCTTCCTTGTTACACTGTTAAATAACTCCCTTGATCTGCATTTTTCCTTAACATTTTACAGAATAAACATTAAAAAATTGCATATTACATCTATCAAGATCTGTGACTTTCGTATCATTATTAATTATTATAAGCAAGCAGTAAAGAAAGTATAATAAATCATTTTCAAAAATATTAACGACTTCCATTTCTGGTTCCTCTTTAAGCCTCAACCCTCTCACTCTTAATTTTGTTATTATTATTCACACGATGGTGCTCATTTTACTATCTATAAGGTTAATCTGCTATAATTTCGTATTAATCACAGCCACATTCTAGCATTCCAAGCGACTGCTTAGCAAGGCATATTGTACTCGCTCTATATAGTCCTCCGAAACTGGAGCGAACCTTTCAGTCATCAACGCCGACATTGTTAATCGTTATGAAACTTTTCTATTATATTTTAATTAGTTTCAATACCAATAAAGTATTTTTTTTTTGGGGGGGGGGGTAGTTTCGTGGTAAGTTTCATTTGTCATTCCCGCTCTGTCCGCGGCAGTGTTAATATCGTGCTCCTGAAGATACCTCTTTTTATATGTGAAAAAGTACTCAGTTTGCGTTGAAATTTTACATATATGAGGAGGCAGAGACAGAGATCACGTACGTGAATTTCAAATTGTTTTTCTTCAGCAGTTATCGCTGTAGGAGTGAAACAACTTATGGAGTACAGCCTAGTTCCATGTCAGTTATCAGCTCAGAGGATAAGTACTATCTCCAGAAGCGGCTTACCGGATAACGGCCCAACTGTCTGCCCCAGGTAGAAGAGATAACAGTTTAGATTGTAATGTCCCATTTAAATCTAAAAGAAATTTAAAACTGTTATTTCTTTTTTTTTTTTTTTTTTTTTTTTTTTTTTTATTAAATATTATTAATTACGGGGACATGTAATGAGTGATAGGTTTCACCAGCTCCTATCTGGGGAAAGAATGGGGAAGAGATCCCGCCCGGTGAGAACCCCTTCTAACTCGCCGAAAAAGCAGCCTCCGACAAAGAAGACAACACGCTCCAAGAAGACACTTGGGCGAAGTACCTCGGCCACCTCTCTGCTCTCCGAGCATAGCTCACACACAACCAGCCCCGCCCAGAGTACAACTTCTCTCACTAACACAGCTATTTCAATCGCCCCCGCCGCGGACCTCACAATAAATAACACCGTGTCCATGGACACTGCTCCACCTGCTGAACATGATAATGAAGAAGAGTCACCATTTGCCACGGTTAACCGTTTTCGCCCTCTTCGGGACCTCCCGCAAGACGATCTCACTACTCCAACCGAACAAGCCAGGTCTAGTAGACCACCGCCTATATTCGTGTCTGGATTAGAACAATTTAAACTCTTCCGTGAAAAGCTCAATCAAGAGGTGGGAAGTGATAAATACCACCTTATAAATAGGACGGACTCCACGAAAGTAGTCAGCTATGACCCAGACTCATACAGAAAAATAATCCGATATCTTGATCGAGTTAAGGCCCAGTACCATACCTACCAAATTAAAGAGAACAGAGCTCTGCGTGTGGTCGTAAGGAACCTGCACCGCAACACACCCACCACTGACATAAAACAAGAGCTCGAAGAATCCGGGTTTAAGGTCCGCCAAGTCGTGAATGTTTACGCACCCCGAAGAGACACCCAAGGCAAACGATTAGGTGGACTTCAGACCACACCACTCTTTTACGTTGACCTGGATCGTGATGACAAGACAGAAACGATTTACGACGTCAAATTTATCCTCGGTTGCAAAGTTGTGATTGAAAAACCCTATCAGAAACGCGACTTAGCGCAATGTTTCAGGTGTCAAGCTTACGGGCATACAAAGGCCTTCTGCACACGCCAACATCGCTGCCGTAAATGCGGGCGACCACATCCAACCACTGAATGCACTAAACCTCCTGACGTACCTGCTACTTGTGCACTCTGCCAGCAAGCTCATCCAGCAAACTACAAAGGCTGCCTCAATTACCAGAAGCTCAAAGCCATGAAGTACCCTGAAGAAGTGGTAGAAACACCTCGCCCTCAAGTAAAGGCACCAGCTAGAATGGTTACTCCAGGCATATCTTATGCTTCTTTCGCCGGTCAACGCAAAGCTGACCTATCAGCTTCTACCCAGCCTGTTCCAGCCGCCTCTCTCAGCTTCAACTCCCAAAGTTTCCCGTCACAACTCCAGCAACAACGGCCACAACCAGTTGTCAACCCACTTCCCATGCAACACCTGCCACAGAGAGTTAACAACCCCCAGTCACAGCCATCAACAGCCAACCCACCTCACTTGGCAACCTCCTCTCCTCCTTCAGTTGACATTGTATCCTCCCTTAACACATTCCTAAATGAATTTAGATCCCTTATTACACCTCTTATCTCTCTCCTCGAAACCTTAGTCAGAGCATTTTTTCAACAAAAATGATCCCCCCTACTGATCCTTTCTCTGTCCTCCTCTGGAACGCTAACGGTGTTCGAAATCACATAAACGAACTCACAAACTTATTACACACGGAGAACATCGACATTGCCCTTATCACAGAGACTCGACTAACTGATCGGAACCGACTTTACATAACAGGCTACAAGACTTATAGGACAGACCATCCCGATGGCAGAGCACACGGTGGAGCTGCAGTCCTAGTTAAAAACACCCTTTCCCACTTCGAACTCTCTCCCCACTCTTCTGACTTCCTTCAAGCTGCCACAATATCCCTAAAAACCTCTTCCTTTAACCTCTCTATTTCAGCGGTATATTGCCCACCCAACAAACCGGCCTCTGCTCGTCATTACTCGGATTTCTTCTCTTCCCTCGGCCCACACTTTCTTGCGGGAGGCGACTATAACTCTAAGCACTTGTTATGGGGCTCTAGGACGACCAACTCTCGTGGTCGATCCTTACATAATGCCTTATCCTCCCATAATCTTTCCTACATTAGTCAACCCTCTCCTACATACTGGCCAACTGATCCCAACAAAATCCCAGACATCTTAGACTTTTTTGTCCACCGTGGACTAAATTCCTTTCATTCTTCAGCCACATCCCTGAATGACCTTTCCTCAGACCACAGTCCTGTTCTCGCTAAATTATCCTTATCACCTTTACCCAAAGAATCTCCTCCATCTTTTATTCGGGGCCCCATCGATTGGGACCTCTTCCGCAATCTCCTTTCTGACTCTCTAGACCTCAACGTTCCTCTAAAAACATCCTTAGACCTAGATAATGCTACTTATCACTTCACAACCCTTATCCAGAGATGTGCTTGGGACGCTTCTTTCCCAACACCAAGCCGCTCACCCACCAGACCTCCTCTCCCCACTCATATCCGAGACCTCATCCAGTCCAAGCGCCAGGCGAGAGTCGCATGGCAGAGATCTCGTCATCCAGACGACCGTCAATTCTACAACCGGCTTTGTCGGTTGGTAAAGCGTGAGCTCAATTCTCACCGGTCAGAATCCTATAACAGCTACCTATCTTCTCTTACAACTAAAGATAATTCTCTTTGGAAGGCCACCCAAAAAATCCTTAAGTTCCAGCCTGTTTCCCCACCTCTTCGTCGTGATGATGGAACTTGGGCTCGTGCCGACGCCGAAAAAGCTGAGGTAATGGCCAAACATCTCAGACAAACATTTATCCCTCATCCTGATCCTACTGATCATTCCAAACCTACTGAAACAGAAATGTTTCTTAATGCTCCTCTTCCCATGTCCCTCCCTCCTAAAGCGGTTAATCCCTCCGAAGTCAAATACCTCATTTCCAAATTACCCAGGCGCAAATCTCCAGGCCATGATCTTATTACTACTCGTATCTTACGACAACTTCCCAAAAAAGCAATCCTCTTTATAACCTACCTTTACAATAGCATTCTCCGCACCACATACTTCCCTCTTCTCTGGAAACTCTCCAACATCATCCTCTTTCCTAAACCCAGTAAACCACCCAACCTTCCTTCCTCTTACCGTCCCATCAGCCTCCTCCCCATAATGTCCAAAATGTTCGAAAAGATCCTCTTGCTGAGAATTATACCCATCCTCGACTCCACGAACCTTATTCCTAATCACCAATTTGGTTTTAGAAATAAGCACTCCACAATTCAACAAGGTCTCCGAGTTATAGATCGCATCTCCCACACACTTGAGTGTAAGGAATACTGCTCCTCTGCATTCCTTGACGTGACTCAAGCCTTCGATAGGGTTTGGCATAGGGGCTTGCTCTTTAAACTCAAGTCTATCCTTCCACAACCTTACTACCTTATCATTATGTCCTATCTTTCCGATAGATACTTTCAAGTCCGCACTGGTCTGGAGTATTCTGACCTCTACCCCGTTGAAGCGGGAGTTCCACAGGGTAGCGTCCTTGGTCCTGTTCTTTATACCATTTTCACTGCCGACATCCCAACACATCCTGACACACTCCTCGCGTCCTATGCAGATGACACAGCCATACTCTCCTGCAACCCAGATCCTGACACTGCCTCAAAAAACCTTCAATCCCACCTTAACTCCATTTTCCAGTGGTCAAAACGCTGGCGAATACTCCTAAATGAGAAGAAATCAGTTAATGTTACCTTCACACTCCGCAGAGGTCAATGTCCGCCAGTCCTCCTTAATAACGTTCCCCTTCCTTCCTTTCCGACAGTCCGCTACCTTGGGTTCTACCTAGACAGTAAACTAACCTGGAAGACTCACTTACAGACAAAGAGACAAGAGCTAAACAGACGCTTTGGACAGCTCTACAGATTGCTGAACCACAGGTCCAGATTAACAATAGAAAACAAAATAACTATATACAAAACATTAATCAGACCCATCTGGACATATGGTATTGAGTTGTGGGGCACAGCGAAGCCATCAAACATTAGATGCATCCAGGGGTTCCAGTCCAAAGTCCTTCGCACAATCCTCAACACTCCTCCCTACGTATCCAATAAAACCATCCATTCTGACCTGCAAGTACCTTTTGTTTCCGAGCTCATCCCCTCCAGATTTGATAAGTTCCACACAAATATCCAAGGACATCCAAATCCTCTAGTCCTCTCCTTGGCATCCCACGTCCATCCCGACAACCCTCCCCGACGCCTCAAGAGGAGGTGGCCAAGGGACCTCCTACTCCAGTCAGTTTAGTATAATACCTAGGGAGTGAATGCACTGGCATTTTTCTCCCCCTCTCAATCCCTCCTTGACTCCCTGCCTAGTCTCCTTCTTATCCTAGGATAAGGAGAAGATGGGTGCCGGATAGTCTATCGCGGGTTAACCTGGGCTCCTCTCTGAGGACGGGTTACATCCCGGGATAGACGAGCAAGGACTCTTATCATGTACCCCATCAAAAAATTAAGTGTAAAAATGTACAGATAATTTTTTTTTAAATAAAGAGTTAATATAAAGTATATTTGTGGAAGCGAAGAAGCAGCTTAAGACTGAAATAGCAAACATGAAATAAAAATAGCTATAACCTTATTATTACCTCATCCTATATTTTGTAGAATACATTGTGTGTCAGAGCTTTGAAGTGTTTTTGGTTATTTAAAAAATATTTTATTTTATTATTATTAGTAAATTATAATTTGTATATGTGTCCTGCCTTGAATGATGAACGAAATTGTTCTAGGGATAATTTTAGAATATGCCCTGTCTATTGCTTGCTGAATCTGACCTTAGCAATGCCTTTTGAATCTCTTTATGATTAATGCATTTATTTCATCTTTTTATAATCATTTAACTTGCAGAACGAGTTATCTGAGAAAAGGGCCAAGCTTTCAGAACTCCTCATGGACGTCCTGGAGCAGAGAGATGCTAGAAAAGCCCAGCTGTTGGACATGCTTCGTCGGATGGAAGCAGTCGCTCAAGGGGAGGAAGACTATTGGCTCGTCCAGTATCAAAAGTTACTTGAATCTCAGGCCATGCTGGATCCGAGCCTTGTAAGAGAGTTTGTACTGGCGGGTCTTCACAAGCACCTTCCACTTCTTGTCAACCTGGACTTACAGACTCTCTCTCTCGATCAGATAAAAGAGGTATTTCGTTTGCATTTGGGAAACATAAGTAATACATATTTCTATGAATTAAATAAATTTTGAGTTGTTCTATTGGCAGTATTTAATGTCACCTTATGATTGGGAACTATTTTTCAAAGTATTTTTTTTGTTTTTTTTTTTAACCTCAAACTTCATTCTTGCCATTTCGTAAGAATTTTGCAATTCGACTATGTGTCGAGAAGTTTTCTCTTGGTTTGAATTATTATAGTTCAATTTCCCGATTTTTAATTCCAACTTTTAAGTTTTATGTTTTTATATTATTAGTTGTATCTTTAATAATAATCTAAAGAAATTTCTTTTTTTGAAATCTTTGAACTGGATAAAAATTATAGCCTCTCCTAAATCAAAAAGTGTTCTTTAGTCTATAAAGCTCACTGTTAATAATAATAAATATACTTAAGATCAGTTACGCCATCTGAGAAGTGCTGTTTTAAATAGTTATTTCTAATTTCTTTTTTGGTGTAGTCTCCTAGATATGATTTTGATACAAGCTAAATATATTTTCTTCAGAAGAGGGCTTTTCTGCGTCAGAGGAACATATTCTTAAATGACAATATATGATTTTTCTATTCTAAGGAATATGAAAAACTTGTATTTGGAAATGAGCCTTAGAACTCGATTTAAGCACATATAGAATGTCTTCATCAGAAATTCATATCATGTAGTTCAATTGGGAAAACTGACTTGGTTTTTATATAATTAGTTGTGGCAACTTTTTTTATTTAGATGTTATTGTTAGGCCAGTAATAGAAGTACCTTGAAGTATTGTTAATTTTTTATTATTAAAATTTATAATAAATAATGCTTAAACGAATTTTTTTTTACCTCATTCAATATGCTCTTTGACCTCATTCTACTTATCTTCAGAATATTTACACCTCAGGTCAGCTTGCTTCTTGTTTGCCAATGTCTTGCATGTACTGAATGTAACTTGTTACAAACACTGTTGTTTACTAGTAGAGGATTTTTGTTAGGGTTTGGTCAAGGTTGATAAAAAAAATTAGTATTTAAAAAAAATTTTATTTGTTTTATTTTTATTTATTTATTTTGGAGCAACCATGACTGAGCCGAACAAACATTCTCTACTAATAACATCTATGGTCTAAAACTCTCCATTTGAATGTTCACTATTTCACTCTTCATTAATCAGTTATCGACACTCATCAGTTTTTTTTATTTATTTTTTTTTTTCACTGAGATCCCATTTTGCAAAGCTGTCTGTCAGCAACTAATGTTATGATTCATCTTAACTTTTTAGGATGAAGGCTTGGCACCACTGCTTGTGGTACACGACATCCTATCTTTTATTTGATATTGAATGTGATGTCTAAAACCACACTATGTTCAATTTCTTGGTTAATATACTCCAACTCAAGTTGTAGGACTGATACAATGTTTCCTTTTATATCTAATTTTCATGTGGTCATACATTTCTTTGCTTTCTACTTTTTTTTATTTTTATTATATTATACTTTAAATTAAAGAATAAAATGTCCTTTGCCTAATACAAACATTTTCAATTAAATGCATTTTCTTGCAAAAATTTTCATTTCTTCCCAGAGTTACAATGTTACTGCTAATATATGGTCATGCTTAATTACGCATGCCAATATCTCAATTTTATTTGTCACAAAAAATATTTTGTATAATAATTCTTTATTTCCAAGAATTTTTTTTTTTTTCTTGGTGGGGGAGGGTTAGTCCTGCTTTCTTTAAATTTAGCAAACGTTTTTCTATCTTAATGCTGCTAATCTACATTCATTCTATATGCCACATATTCTTCATGCAATTTATTCTTTGTTATTTTTTTATGTTTGCCTCATCTACTAAGTCCTTGACAGTTAAATTTTTGTTTTAATTAGAAAAAAACTTTAAAGTAAAAACAAAATGGGCTGTACACTTGAGAAAATAAATTTCTATAGTAGGTTTCTTGTTGCTTGATTTTCTATGATAACTGACATAAATTTCAATTGAATTTATTACAAATGACATGTTTAGGGGTTGGTTGGCCATTGAGTATTATGCTGGAGAAATTAGTCAGGGTTTCGGCCAGGATCAGAAAAATAAAATGCATACTCCAAAATTATTGGGAAATTATTTTATTGCCATTATTTCGACTTAACTTATGTATGTCATTATCGATAGGATGTCCTTTGGAGATCTCTCCAGTCACTATGGAGTTGGAAGACAAGGTCTGTGCTAGTGGATTAGGATGGAATGGCAGTTTACTGTGGAAAAGGCTGAAGCAGGAAGAAATTAGATCCTGACGCAAAAGGAATATTAAAATCGTGGTGAAGAGAGGAATTGGATACGTAATAGGGAGCATTTGTAATTATTCTCAGGGTTTTGGATTGAAAGGACTGGATTCGTTGTGTGTTGGTAGGCTTGACGGCACCCCAGATTTCTACTCTGTAAGTCCAGATTGGTCGTAATAAGGTTTTGTAGAGCGTCAGTTTGTTTTCAATCGTAAGATTGAAGTTCTTATTCATGAGTCTTTATAGAAGTCCATATCACGGATTGAGTTCTTGTCTTTTAATTTTAGTGTGTTCGCCCCATGTAAGTCGTGAGTCAAGATGGAATCCAAAGTAACGAACGGAATTAGAATGTGGTAAAGGAATATTGTTAAATTTCACAATTTCAGGGAAGTCTTTTTTCTGATCCTGGCCGAAACCCTGACTAATTTCTCTAACTGATAAAGTAACTTGATTTTGCTTATTTTTAAGCTTGATTTTATTTTGGCAGCCAAAATTTCCCCCTTTCCCACAATTTTAAACACAGATCTCACAAATCTCCTCATCAGAACTTCTTTTAATATGGCACTTAATTTAAAGCACAAGTTGGTAGGTATTACTTGTTTACATCAAAGTAAAAGAACATATTATTTCATATTTCAGTGACTTATAGAAAAAATAATCATAACACTCTTTTAAAGAAATAGAATTTGATATAATTTATATCATTACTTTATTATAATTCATATTTATCATTATCATAGTTTTCTTTGAATGAATTTTTAAATGAATATGATATTATTTAGGATTACAGTTTTAAAATAATATATCGTAATCTGATAAAAATTACATAAAATTGAACTGTTGAAAACTTCTGTTATGCCTGTATTGATTTTATGCTTGCTATTACCATGTCCTTTTTGTCTCTATACTATTTAATTCTCTTTGAAATTGTGTCCATTTAAATTTATATGTATAGTTTAATGCATATCACTTATTTAAGAAATAAGCTTAATTGAAGTATCAATGTTAGGGGCTTATACATTTCAAATTTTTGCTTATAATTTATTAAAGCCACTTTACTCTATATTTCATAGTCTGTTCATTTTCCTAAAATTATTTGTTATTATTGTTTCAAATATTAACAATGATGAAGTTAGTTACTTTTTTAACTAATATTTCAAGTAACGTTTTAATAAATTTAACAAAATATGTGACTCAATATTGTAAAAAATACATCTTAAATACTAGAACTACTCAATATCCATTTTTTTCTCGAGTTATTTCATTCAAATTAGAAATTCAATTACCAAAGTTGTGAGCACTTCCTTGGTCAATCAGGGCATCATAATTGAGTTATTAATGTGATTTACAGTAAGAAATTAATAGCAATTTCATGCTTATATTTTGCCCTGTTTCCTATTTTTCATATTGTAATGTCATTTAATAAAAGTTAGAGATACCAGTTAGTTGTAATAAGAACTATTGAAGTGTTATAATTGTGAATTTCTTAATGTTTTTAAAATTTATTAATATGTGATTTCTTCATTTCAATTTTTTTAATAATATATATATATATATCTATGTAAAAAAATATATGGCTCTTATACTAACTTTTAAAAAATCACATTCTTTTAATGTTTATTACTATATATATATAGCTATAACTGCTACGGTTGTAGGTATATAATGCAAAGTTGCTGGTTATATTGTTGTAAGGTAATTTGTTGCTTGGTATTTTTTCATTTACTCTTATTAATATCTTTAGGGAAACTTAAGAAATCTGTTTAGATTACGCAGCTCCTGCATAAGGGACTTTTTCTTTTATATTCATTATATTTTCAGCAAGGGGTCAATAACGAAGAGGAAGCTGGGGTAGTTTTGAAAATTGTGAGGAATTTCTTAGCAGAACACATTGTGCCTTCTGCCCCGATTGATCATTCACCTTCAGCACCAGATACAGATTATGATTCTGAATGTGTTGTCTGCATGGCTCAACAGGTAAACATGTACTAATTTCTTGTTTAAATTGACACTAAAAACAATTGAAAAGTATCATAGTGTATAACATTTAAAAAAATTCTTCTCAATAAGTCACAGTTTTGTTTTACTTAATTAAATTTGGTATGTAGCTATTGAATGAAAGGCTAAGTTTGTTTTTGAAAAAAATCAGGCCAATAGGAGTAGAGAATCACTTGGAATGCCAAGTATGCTTCTATCTAGTGGGCGTAATACTTAGTTTAGAGTAATGAAATCAAGACAGATTTGTTCATTGATTAAAGAAATATTAAGGAATTAAAGAGCAACATTGAACAATTATAAGTGGGAGTTTACCCCACCAATGGGTTACAGTAACCTTCAATTTTAATTAAACTGTCTATAAACAATAGCCAGTAGTTTATCTTAATAAATTAAATCATGTCATTTTCAAATATAAAACCACAGACAGTCCATTAATGAGCAAAAAATTTTTAGCTGCATTATTGGTACACTTATTCATTGCTGAATAGAAGCTTCACTTTATGCTAATAAGAATGAAGAGCAATTATAGGACAACAATTTTTCAGTTATTGTTTTCATTTTTCTGTAAATTATACCTCTGTTTTCTCATTAGCTTATTCTTTTCGTTTGACATATTCACATATTTGTTGCACTCTATAAATGTTATAAAAATATATATTAAATTTTTTTATACTTACAATTCAGTCTTTATAATGATATTGACCACTTCTTTATTAAGCATTTTCTTGAAATAGCATATACTATTATAACCATAAGTTAACATTTTTCTTATGACAGTTCTGAGCAGTATAAAAGTTGTAGAAACGTTCTATAATATAAACAAATTATGAGGAGGATTGAATAAAAAAATCTATCTGTCCCAGCCAGGAATTGAACCTGGATCTCCTGCTATCCGGGCCGGCGTGCTTAACCATTACACCACCAGAACGAGCTAGATATCTCATTAAATTCCCACTACAATATAGTTCTTATAATATATTTGTGTCAGCAAGAGAATGAGTGACACTGGTCCACCAAGAGTAGGTATAATGTGGTTGGAGAAACTCCATACAAGAGTTAAAAAATTCATATCTTGTGCCACGCTTATAATTAAGAAAACGACTTTTTGTTTGTAGTCTTGCACAATTCATGAATTAAAAAAATTCATTGATGACTCTTGAAATAATTTTTTTTTACTTGATATTAACAAATATGGTCTTATTGAAGTGTTATAATATTAACTGCTTAGCTGATATATTGATAATAATATAGAAAACATGAAATTTTATTTTATTATATTTTCAGATGGGTGAAATAAACAGGTCAAGAACCTCCGCTGTTAATATATACTTTTGTTAAAAACCTAATTTTAATTAAAACTATAATTTTCTTATGGTCCTGAAGCTCAAAGATTGAAAACTGTTGATAAAAAATTGTTTTAGGATATTTTCATTATCAAATCTTTCCTTGAACATTAACAAATTTTCCAGAAAGAAAAACTTTTTGTTTCATTTATTTATTTTATTATTTAATAAGTGTTAGTCTCTTCTTCAACCACTTAGGGACATGTAGGCAGTGGCTATCTACTGGTTAAATATTCATGGCTCCGGATGAGCTTTTGTTTATTAATACAAGCTTGCCCTGGGCGGGATTTGAACCCACGGCGCCAGGATTGAGAGACTCAAACAGATCCCATTAGCTACCCTGGTGCCTCTTTATTCCAACTTGTCTTGATATTTTTAAGTTAAAAATACACTTAGGCATATCTAGGTAATAAATTTTCTGGGGGTCCTGTGTGAAATATTTGAGATAATTCTCCAAAAACAATTGTGATTTAATGACTTCAAAGCATGAGAAACAATGATTTTTTTTTTGTTTTCTTTATCATCACAATACTCTTTTTCTTTTTATAAATAATTGTAACAATAGTGACGATGCACTATTATTTTGAATGCTCTCCCTCTCAGAAATCAGTCAATTTTTTTAGCCAAGAATAATGAAAAAGATCCTCCTGATCAACTTGGTAATAATTCCTCTCGCTTATGCTGAGAGTGTGTAAAAAAGCTATGGCTTTTTGGAAGACTTTCTTGGAAATATACGAGCATTGAATTATTTCAAAATTGTCCAGCAACTCTTTGAAAGTTTTCGAAAGCTAAGTTGAAACATGAGCATTAAATTGCACTTTTTACACAGCCACCTTGCTAATTTCCCGGACAATCTTGGTTCAGTAAGTGATGAGCAGGGGAGCGTTTCCATCAAGATTTTAGGGTCATAGAAGCAAGGTATCAAGATAGATGGGGCGTATATATGATGGCTGACTATTGTTGGAGCATCAAGCGTGAATGTACACAAACTAAACACTCCAGAAAAAGCTACAAACACAAATTTTTATTTTTTAATACTGGTCATTAATTAAACAATTTTATATGTATGAACTCGATTTAACTTACGTTAAATGTTTTGTAAACTGTATATTTGGTACATTTTCACTTTATATTCTTTTAAATGCATGATTTTTATGATTTCTGAGGATATCCTGTAGTTTAAAAAGTTGACATGATAGACAAAATCTGAGGTTATTCTCAGATTCAGATGCCAAGAATTAGTGAAAAAACAGTGTCAGATCTAACTCTACGAAAAATGTGTTCCCCAGTGTAATCAATTATTCATAGAAAAGCTCTAAATGACTTGACATTTGTGGGTCATGGTGCATCATGAGCATTTTCAATTTTATTTTCTGACTTATGTAAACCTTCCCTATCCTTATCTATTGTGGAACTTAATCATTCCACTGACTATACCATAAATTCACATTTATCAATAGATAAAGTGAATTCCAAGTCATTTAAATTTTCCAATTTATTTCTACCTGCTGAATCAACTCCTACTGTTTTGTCATTTCTACAAATCATTTTGTCATTTCTACCTCTGTGGTGGCTGGAGGCCACTACACCTGTTGCATCTCTGCTACCGTAGCTTGGGCTATCATTGCCACTGGTCACTTAATTTCTGCGGTTTTGACTGACTACTGCTTGGTGTCCCTTCTTTCCACATCTCTAACAATGTAAGTTCAGACACATGTATTTAAATTGTGGGTTTTCGGTCCATAGACAGTGCAACTATTTTTTGGAAATTGTAGAAAATCCAGTAGGTAACATTTAAAAGGTTTCTTCTGAAATTTTAAATTCACTATACAGATAGCCTCGTCAATCATTAAACCACTTGCTTCTTCAAATAATAACTATTTATGCCATTACGATTAAAATTAATAACGAATTGGTCTCTTAAAACTATATTAAATGCTTTCCCGAATTCACAAACAATGGAACGTTGTCTAAAGCCATGCTATCTATTCATTCCTAGACTCATCTTCATTTTGTGTAGACTTGTAGAAAGCAGTTTGCTGAGCAAAGGAACCTGTTGACACTTCGAAATATTTATAAAATAGTTTGATAAGGCTATCATACTCTAAATCTTTAAGTATAGCCAGTGTTGAAAGGCTGCGCATCAATTCTCATAGGCGTCTTCAGACAGTAGATTCAGCATTATGGCTCATCCAGTTCTCCATCACTCCATTGGTTATGAAGTAGGACTGAAGCCTCCTTTTGTAAACAGTCAACTTGTTTAACTGAAATTTTCATAAAATCCTGAGGTTTGTTTTCGCTTGGGTACTGGTTTTTGGGCTCTCTATGCCATAGTTTTTTTTTCAGTGGCAGGGAGTTCTTTGTTGCCATAAAATATTTGAGACTATTCTCCAATAATAATTATGACTTATAGCATGAGAAACAATAAATGTATTTTCTTCTTTATCATCACATTATTCTCTTTTTCTTTTTATGACTATTACAACAATAGTGACACGATATACAATGGATATTACACTCTCCATTCCTTCATTAATACAACTATCATTAGTATACAAATTAAACTCTTGAAGACTGGCATAGTTTGAATAAAAAAATATAGTTTGTTCACGGAGCAAGGCTATGTACTTTTTTCTGAAGTGACTAGAATTATAAATTAGTTTAAGAACCTCATATTTTTACTTTATTTATATAGTTTTTAACTTTTTTTTTTTTTAGTGTCAGGTGGTGTATGTCCCTTGTGGTCATCTTTGTTGCTGTGTTTACTGCTCACAGCCTCTCACCTTATGTCCTCTTTGCCGAAGAGGGATAGAGTCCAAAGTCCGTATAATACCGTCATAATATAGCTTAGCGTTTTTATTATATTTTATACATATCATTCTATGACACCTATTTAACTCAATTTTTTATATGAAATCTTTATCTTAATATTTAAAATTTATACCAGTTTTTTTTTAGTTTTAGTAATTCTAGCTTACAAAAGTTACCATACAAGAAAAGACAATTTAGTTATCATGTTCCTTAATTTGAGTATAGAAGTTTTGGGGTTTTAGTTTTGAAATTCCAATTTTGGTACCAACCTTTTTTAAGTTTAATTATTTGAGTAATGATTAATATAATTAAGTTTTAATATTACTATGTATTACATTTGAGTGATGTCTTTATTTTGGTTTATTTACTAGTTTGTCTTGTGCCAGGATAAACCCTATGTTCTGGAAAAGTGGGAGTATGTTTACCATTGCTGGTTTGTTCTCATTAGGTTTTTTGAGTGTGAGTGATGTTATTTTGATATTTATTCCTTGCTCAATATTGTATAAACATATTAGTCCTTAGAAATAAATCTTATCCATATATGTTAATTATTTCAAGAATTTTACTTATAAATTTAATTTTTCAAAATCAAAAGGGCTTGAAGCAGTGAACTAAATATTACTTTAAATTATGTTTTAAAATAATTAAAATTAAAAATTATATAAAAAGGATATATATTTGAAGAAGAGGACCTTTTGCAATTGTGTTAATCAATGTATTTTCACTTTGAGGCTAGTTTTTAACATTTTTCTTAATTCAAAATTTTAATTTTTCTCTGGTTGAATTATGGTGTAATGTATATTCTAAAACTCTGGCAAAAATATGAAATTCAAAATCCAATTTGGCAAGAAAAATAATTGAATTACTGAATAGGCCTATTGTCATTATATCAGTAATCTTGTAAGATTTTTATCTTTTTCTCAGGACTTAATTTTTTTTTTTAAATAAATTTTCTTTTATAGGTTATTCCAATGTTTGGGCATATAAATGATGAATTAATTAGAATCTATTATCAACATTGTTATGTGAATCTTCTCCCTTTTATAGAATTGAGGAAGTATACTCCAACCATGGGGAAAAGATAATTCATTCATATGTTTATAATGATATTTCTGTTTCTTTAATTATTCAGGAATATTAGTTGGCCAGGTGAAGTATTAAAAATATTCCGAATAATATTACATCTAAGTATTAAAAAATATTTCTTCCAATTGCCCAGTTTGAAACACCAAATCTTAAAGTGGCTTCCATCTTTATAGAAATGGATAAATTTGTTTTTGATCAAGTAAAACTTCTTATTATATTGTTTCTTTAATATTGGTTTCACAGTTAATTACCCCCAGCAGTATTACTGTTATATTTTTTTTCTTCATATTAATGAAGTGCCATTTAAGTCCTGTTAACTAAGAGATTATTCTTACAAGGTACTAGCCAAATCCATTTTTGGAAATTTAGCCTACTTATGTAGCTTTCTCATGTGCAAACCACAAGCCTATTCCTATCAAAATAGTAGTACTACTATCGGCTCTGCCACAACTTTTCACAGAAATTTACTTTAATAAACATAATTTCATTTTCATTAAAACCTAGAAGTTGAATAGTGAATACTTAAACCAAGAGTATATTTTTGCATAAAATTGTATTACTCTTGCTAAGGTAGAATTTTCATACTTTTACTTCACAGCTTATGAAAATGATGAGAAAATAATTGTTTAAACATTTCTAGATTTTTCTTATTTAAGCTGTATATTTTTAACATCCCAATCAATCTTTTACTTGTACTTGTGTGAAAGCCTCATTCAAATCTTCAAGAATAAACGTAAAATACGTTGGTTGTTTTCATAAGCACCTTATTAAACAAATTTATATTAAGGAATGCTTAAGCCTTTGATTGAATATTATAAATTTTTACAAGTAGCTTAATTTAAGTAAAGCTGTTATTGTTGTTTCTTCCTACTTGATATACAATATTATTATTTACAAATTTTTATTATATTAGTTATAGAATTACACTATTTTATCTGATAATTTATAGTAATGCTATTTTATCCTACTTTTGATTTATTATGGATATAACAGTTCAGTTATTTCAGTAATTTTCCATTTTTTTAAATTATCACTTGTCAACTGCATAATTTTGTATTATACACACATCTTTAACTTTCATATTCCTTATTTTTATAATTCCTTCCAAAGCCTTTAAAATATTATTTTTTATTTATTAATAATTGGGAAAAAATTATTTAGACTATTTTTCTTGTATTACTTTAAAAATAATATTTATTTTAGTAATATAGCAGTAGGAGAATATAACTAATTGTATTATTAATTGGAAAACTTTTTTTTTTTTTTACTATTGTCATTATACTGTGTTAGAAATTAATATTATTCATTATCATTATTATTCATTATTATTCAATATTATTCATTATTATTCAGATTAAATATTATTTTATTATTTGTTTGTTGGTATTCAAAGGAACTACTTAAGGAGATCATTTTTTCTCTTATGTTTATATTAATAAATTTATTTTATTTATCGCTCTAATAATGCTGGCTGATATTTCCCACTTCTCCTATGGTATACAGTCCCCATATTATTAACA
>KZ808257.1:165540-176034 GCA_000696205.2 Oncopeltus fasciatus
GGTATATAGGACTTGCATAGACTTCTGGCTTTTTTTGATTAACGGTTACTTATTTATCAGTAACTCATTTCTGAGCCTCGGCTTCCAACATCGGCATCTCCTGGGTGTTCCGTTCTAGTCTCAACTGCGAACATCTCTCCTATCTGGTGGTCATGTCCTATCTCTGTGTCATGCAGCTTGATTTCTTCACACTTATCTAATTGTTTAAGTTATTGCAATGATCCTTTCATTCTCTTCGTGAGCATATTTCTTTCTCTTTTCTTTTAAGTCGTTTGACTTTTACCTAAGGCACGTAGCAGTTACTCTGCTGCTTCATTTATACACCCTTCATTATATATCAGCCCCCTATGTTTTATTCTATAGGGAATTTTATATAATTCAAATAAATTTGGGGGGGAGGGCAGAAAAAATATTTCCCCGATGGCCACTATGGATCAGTAGATCAGCTTCTTTTTTAACGTCCATATTTCATTTCCTCGATGTGTAACGTAAAAGTGGTCAAAGTTGTTTCAAAGTTGCCACAATATTTTGTATTTGCTATGAACAATATATGGAAGGATTTCGGGCCTACTTACATTAAACTATATTCTCATAGTTTATATTGTACCGTTTGTAAATTATTTAATGTATCATCGGCGATCTCAAAAGATGCTATTTTTTGGCTACAATTTATATAATCTTCTCACACGATAATCATATCAAAAAAGGAAATAGACGCCCTAGATTTCCTTGACTTGAATAGTTCAACCATTACTAGATAATGGAGTAAATAGCGATATGATGTCAGAATCTGTCTCTGCAGCTTTAAGTAGCTGTATTGAAAGATATTGTTCAATTGTTTCTTGGTATAAAATGTATTCTAAATAGACAAAACCATAATTTTCTCTTAAGATTAGTAATCAAGCAGTTTATTTTAAAAATCTCCATAAGTATTTAAGAGTTACAGATACAACGATCGAATGATGGAAAGTGCATTCAGAAAATTCATTAAATTAAATTCTTACTGGCTTTCATTAAAATACAGTTACTACTTATTATTTAAATATTTAATTGTGTCAGACAGATATGTATTACTTTACCTCTTATGCCACACATTACATTAAAATACTATATTTTTGGATGCTTAGTCTGAGTAAATGTTTATCCCCTACCCTTATGCTTCTTTGAACATATATTCAATTTTATAACCGTTTCCTATTTAACACTATGGAAGAGTAAAGGAATAAGGATGATATTTAAAAATGAATTTTATGATATTTGGCTGAACGCACTCCCCTCCCATCTTATCCCTCTTGATCTTCAAGGACATTAGCTTTTACTGTCATTCTTCTTTTTGGTTTTTATTGCTTGTTTATATTATTCTTTTTTTACAAACACCATAATGAGTTGGACAATATGTTCGTTTTTCGCAGATCCCACTTGACTGACCTTTATTCGTTTCTTTGTGGACTTGAGAAATCGAAACTCGTGAATTGATTTTTACTTGACTGGGATCATTTGCAAATATTCTTTGACTAGGATGATCAGGAAATGATTATGGTTCTGATGGTTCTTGTTCTTTATATATTCTTTATTTAACAGTTTTATTTTATTTTATTTTTTATTAAAAAATTAGACTATTCAATATCTTAACATGTTCCACTCCCACAATGGTTCTCAAATTATTAATTTTTAGTTAAAAATTCTATTTAACCATTAATCATTGCTATAATGGAGTTTTTGAATTTTAGCGAAAAGGGAGTTGTTTAAGCATGCAACACGTGAAGCCTGCTACACTATATCGAAGAAAGCCAATTCACTGTTGGTTACAGAAGTTATCAGTTCGTAAGGGCAAAAATTGATTTTGTCTCCTTAGCGCGAGTAACGAAAGAAGATTGCTTGCTCAAAACGTGTGCTGCTAAAATTTCTTCCTTTGAAGAATTTTTTTTTTTCTTCTTCTGCATCCTGATTGGATCCATTGGAAGGGGAGGAATGTACACAGCCTCTAGGGGTGGAAGAGCCCCAGGGCGGGGCCTCGCCACTTGCCGTACTCTGTAAACATCAATATAACTTCAGCGCTTCCCCGCCGTCAAAACACCGTTAGTTCCCGGCCTGCCTCCTTCTAAGGGCTCCGGCCTCCTCTCTCTCAACTTTCTACATACTCCTCTTGCAGTATTCCCTTATATTTACTTCTTATTTTACTTGTTTTCAATTTAAGCTAAATTATATTCTTCAGGATAAAAAAAACAACAAAAAAAACAAAACAAGATAAAATTAACTATTACTAGATGTTTTTTGTTAGGGTTCGATATCAAGGTTGATTAAAAAAAAAAAAAAATACAATTTAAAAAGTGTGTATGTGTCGAATTTGTTTTCATCATTTAAAAAAAATTTTAACAATAGCGCTTGTCCAGAAATTTGTGTGTATGTACATATTAATAATTTTCAATGGATCATATTTGAAGCTTTTCCAATGTAGGAAAAATCAATGGAATTTTTGGAAAGATGCATCAACCACCAACGCGAATAACTTTATATTCCTGTGGAAAATCTGCTTATTGTGACTAATAAAAATTCAACACATCTACACCTTGCCCATTATGATTGCTGCTATCTGACATAAAAAAGTAATACCGCGTCTCACTTTCAACCGGAAATTTAATGAACAGAAGCAGTTACTAAATAAGCATTAAGACAAATTGTGGTGGGCCACCCGCAGCTGGGAGTTGTCTCATTTCTGTTTTGGCGCCAGCTGATGGATCACCCTCTGGCTACAATCCAAGAGCAAGAGAGACTTATCAAGCCTGGGTATATGGTATGACTATATAGCATCTGAGTTCTTCTTAACATGGTCCTAAATACACTGACTGACGTCCTTACTGTGCTTGTTCGTGGCTAAGAAAATATATGCAACGTCCAGCCAACCCTAAAAGATGGATTGTACGCTTAACCAAACGAAATCAATTTTGGAATCTTCCAAATGTTTAACTTAAAAAGACCACGACATATGTGATTATTTCAGGCTCCTAATTTAGCTCTGATGGACGAATCGTGTATGGCATGGACGGCTATTCTGTAGGGCAGAACAAACTTAGGGATCGGACCATCACTTGCTTACATAAAACATATAATTTCTTATATTTCTTTAATCTTAAATCTGATTTACAAAAAAAAATTAAAACTAAAATTTTTTTAAAAAAACTTGGTTGCATAATTAATTGGAGCAATCAATACAGACTGTTTGTTTATCCCCTATTGAGCTACAGATGAAAGCTCTGTAAACATTTCCTAAGAAACAAAGACAAATTGGCTAGAAAGGTACACCTACTTACAATCTAGAAAAATACCGCCTCCTGAGGCTTATTCGTAATTAAATTTTAAAGGAGGATTCTAAGGTGACTAAATTTGAGCAGTGTAGGATTTTTGTTACAACAAATCAATTGCACTCATGCCAGGCCACGCTACGCAATGAAAACATCGAAACTTCGCAGGAAAATTGATAATACTGATGAAATGCTCTGTCAACGAATATGTTGTCATATGCGAGCAGAAATTGTTGATACATTGATAAATATACAACTTGTTGCAGTTGGGTATCTTTCAGGGATCTCAAGCTTAGCTCGCACACAAATGATTCATTTTTCTCTATTGCTTTTATATTTCTAATTCAATTTTTTGTGTAATTGGAACTCGAAATAGTTGTATTATTTTTTTTTTTTTGCATATCAAGTCAGAGTGATCGACGGTTATTTAAAAAAAATTTCCTGTATGTAATCATATCTCTAAGAACTAAACAATCTTCAAAAATTGATTCTGAGTATTGTTCAGTTCTCACTTGGACGAACTGAATCACAGTGTGAGAATCACAAATAATCCTTTTTGGACGATGTGAGAAAGGATTGTACAGGACCTGTCCAGTAGGAATAGTAACTGTTACCTACTAAGACTTTTTAGGCCTTTTGAGAAATTAGACTTTATTTTGTAACTTGTTATTCCTGTTTCCGATCATGGGCACAATAACACAGGCGTTGATTTTCTAACGGAAGCATCATTTTAAGTATACTACCGATACAGAGACATTTTGAGTTCCATTCCAGAGTAGAAAACTCCTCTGTTTTTCAAGGCGTCGAATCTGCTATTTTGAAATGAATGTATGAATGAATATAGTATTTCCTGCGCTCTCGTATATTGCTATGGCCACAAACTACTGACCCACTGTGCTTGATAGAGATTAAGTAGACGTATCACATCGAATTACATCCATATTTCGTCTGTCCCATTCAAGATGGTTCTACCATGTCAGTTCTAATATCCTCTTTTGCATCTATATCCTTTCTGTATCCTTTATATATAACGTGAATTGTATTTTATGTCAGATGATAATAGTTGAAGGTAACTACCATATAGAAGCTAAATTTTCATAAAGTTTTTAAAACAAAATTTTCATTCTACTCAATTCAACAAACTATCCATGTATAATATTTAGTTTGTAAATTTAGTTTAAAAAGTATCGTTTTGGAAACCATGACTGCCATGAAAACACAGCTAATGCTCCTTATTTTTATTTTTTATCAATATGAATTTATTGAATTCCATATGCTCGTTATTATAGTATAAATTTAATAAACCGGAATTGCAGACCCTAAATATTTTAATTGGAGAGTTTTTTTTACGCAGATATTATTATTAGATGTTTTTTTTGGGGATTCGGTCAAGGTAGATTCAAATAAAAAAAATACAAACTTAAAAAAATGTGTATTTATTAAATGATCTGCTAACGTTTCGGCTTATATTGTAAGCCATCTTAAGGGCTATAATGAAGGCCGCGAGAGGGGACGTCGTGACCCTAAGATCCCATTTTCATGACTGATACCTTCATGATAGTCCTGAAGATGGCTTACAATGTAAGCCGAAACTTGGCAGATAATTTAAAAAATACACAATTTGAAAATTTGTATCTTTTTGGATCTACCTTGACCGAACCCCAACAAAAACATCTAATAATAAATATTTTAATTATTTCCTTGATGTATGAAGCAACTAAAAAGTAATGTGGAAAAAGTAACCAAAAGTACCAATCTGTTAGCTTTTTCTGAAGATCACATGAAAAACTCATTCAAAATTCATTAAAATAGTTACATTTTTTCTTTATTTTTAGTAGTAAAATGAACTTAACTTAATTTTCTTAAATCACCTTTTAAAAAAGATATTTAAAAAAGTATCTAGGACAGTTGAATGGCCCCTATTTTGGAAGTAGAAAAAGAAAATTTGATGTATATAAATACTTATCTCGAAATAATTAGAGTATTATTAGCTTGTGGTAGAAAAAAATGTGTATGAGATATGTCTGACGTTCGTTCACGATGACACTTCTGACGTTTGTGACGTAGAAAATGTTTATGAGTGGCACTAAAGCAGATTAACAAAGATATTGAAGATTCAAGTGCCCTCCCCATTATATTCCCCTCATGGCCGTCATAGATCCAGGCTTGGCTTGCTCCTCGTTGCTTTATTCGCTTGTTGTAGTCGAGGACTACTTCTCTACACCATGAAGTAATGGAGTTCTCTACACTAATAAATATGGAGAAATAACCTTACATTACTCTACTCCTGCGTGGTGGGGAATTTTTATAAATCTTTGTATCGTATGTGCTTCAGTTATTTCCATAAAATCAAATTTTTTTTACGTGAAATTTCGTGTAGCTGTACTCTCTCTACTTTTATCTTTCGTTTATTTTTGAAAGGAATAGAATTATTTATGAATTGATGCTGAATGATATTGTTGCTATTAAATAATTGATTTAAACACAGGCGCAGTGTGTCTTAAATTTTGTCTTTAACTATTAAAATTGTTGACCGATACGAAAGGGTTAGAATAGTTGTTAGGCTGGTAAAAATTTAAACAGCGGAATTTCTGTGAAAGACGACTTGAAATGTTACGTTATTCAATATTTACTGATTCGGTGCCAAGGCCGGCCAGAAAGAGCTTATCATTGGTTGCGAAAGTGTTAAGTTTATGGCAGACACTGCCTGATGTCATCTTTCCCAAGGAAATCAATATAATTATAAGGAATTCCGAAATTTATAAGTAGGTTTTATCATATTTAGATGAATTTGTATTCCTGGAGGCAGCCTGCAACCTAAGAAGAATATTTCAAGTGAGACACATTGAATTTGGCAAAAATTAATTTAAAGATATTGCCAATATAAATTCATTTGGAATTATAATTGTCTAAAATGCAAAATTTTATTGTAAAAAAAATGGTTATAATTAAATTAGACCTAAATCACGTGTATTTTAAGATTTACTTTACGGATTTATATCCAGCAGATTTTAATAGATCTAAAAATGTTGCTACTATTCTTTATTTATCTTTTATTTTAAAATTTTGGTTTACTCCTATTGAGTTTCTTAGTACAAAAACTTGTTTTTAAATTTTTAACCGCCTAGCCTCAACTTTTCTTTCTTGGCAAATTTTGGTATGTTTCATTAATTAAAAGCAAAAGGCTCAGTTCTTTTATGGCGAAAATTTAACATTTTGAAGAAATTTTCACTGGTTGTTATTGCAATAGATGAATTTTGTATTATTTAATTTAAGATAGTCTGACTCCTCAGAACAAAATTAAATTATTAGAAGTGAAGGTTTCTCTAAACCCCCTGTATTCTTATGTATTGGTTCAGATTTTTTTTTTTTTTTTTTTTTTTTTTTTTTTTTTTTTTTTTTATTTTCAAATTGTTGTGAATGTTGCAACAGGTTTTAAAAATTTTTCCTAAGCGGCAGAAATTTTGAAGAACTAACAGGTAGTAGAGATACTTCAGTAAAGGACTTAGCCAAATTATGTTGATTTTATTTTTCGTTATTATTGATAATTCAAAGTTTATATTTCTTATTTGAAAATAACCTAATAATGGTCTGTTTGATAAAAAATAAATAAATAAATACATCCGTCACGGAGGAGCTTTATAAACCAAGAGAAAACTCATTAGTTCTAATATACGTTTATAGTGATGATCATTATTGGTACTTCGTATTTGAAATCAGAGAAAATATAGGAATATTTTTCATAAAATCTGTTATGAGAACCTCCATAGCTACATTCTTATCAATTCTAATCATAGGAGCCTTGAGACACAAATTATCAAATTTCCCCTGTACTACTGTTTTATCAAGATTTATCTTCCCTGGTTGAAATTTTAAATTATTTTATTTTACATCAGAGGGAGCTATGAATAAACTTTTCACTTATCGCTATGAATCAATTAGTTTTAATTCAACACTTTTTAAAATCATATTTACTTGCCGTAAAGTTGGGGGGGGGGGCTCCAGGGTTGTAGCTCATGGGATCCATTTAGGTCTCACAATCCTGGTGCTGGGGTTCAAATCCCGCCTTGGGCAAGCTTTTATCGATGAATGTTTAGAATGGGTTAGCGATCTATATATAACCCTACTTAAGTGGGGCTCTAACTCTTAAGTGGTTGGAAGAAATCTAACACTTAAAAAATAAATAAGGAATTAAATTATTGATTTATTTATTAACCCATTATACAATTTCTTAGGCTGAGTGGAGCTGTCTTAAAGCACTACATAGGGCGGGAATCGAACGAAATGAATTAGCTATATTTCTCTGTTGAGTGTACGATCTGTCTGTCGGTTCGCTTGGTTCGCTGGCACACGTACCCTGGCTGTCCGTCGTGTTGAAATGGAGGCTTCCTGAAGAACCCCTCACAGGAGATGATGTAAATTCACAGGAATGTATCCATTACATACTTGTTGAAGGTTACTCTGTAACACCGACTAAGGAACAGTTATCCTGGCTATGGAGCGTTAAAAGTATTCGCTCTGTTTCATCACGGCGTATAACTTCCATCAAGGTCATCTCTACTTCTAATTGGATTCTCACAGATATCCCTCGAAGTGCTATTCCCGTCTCACCTTAGCAAGACTTATGGATAATTTTTCAAGTTCCTTATTATCGCTTGAGAAATGACAAAAATGTCATCGCTCTAAATTTTGTGTTTGTCTTATAGCGGCGGTCTTGCCAAAGAGAATAAGCCAATTTGGTATTCTACGGTCAACAAACTCTCCTTTTGGCCAATTTGGTATATTTGCTCTTTTGATAAACCATTGGGTATGTTTTTTTAATGTTGGAAATCTATCGTGAAAGGGTTAGTTACATGAAGACCATATTTAATAAAAATATCTATATATTTTTTAGCATTAGTTGTTTTTAAAAAATCACTATTGAACTTATTAGGTGTATAATATATATTTGTGTCATAACATTTGTGCGAGAAAGTATATTAAAAATAGCTGACAAGTTTGTCCATCCCTTTTCAACGGGGCTTCAAAAGCCTGCTATTGAGCATTTAAATACTGTTGGAACGTTAACAATTAATAATAATTTCAAGTTAATATTACCGCCATTTGAAGTTCCTGATCTTTACAGAGTCTTAATGAAATTGAATATAAAAAAAATGTTTTTTCCCCTATTGACTTTAAATATTATGGTTCTTGTCCCAAAAATATAATAAATCAGTGTTTGGATAAATGGAGTCCTCCTTTATTTTAATTCATAATAATATACTGAAAAATGATTTAGCGTAGAAATGGATCGTCCCTAACTTATCATAAAGCAAAAAATAATGATCTGAAGCAGTAGGGTTAAACATTGTCGCCTACGACTCATTTTAAAGGCTTTCTGTTAAGGGTTTTAATTCATTAAAAATATTTAAGTCTTTAACTGAGAGTTTGTTGGTTAAATTAAAAACAAAAATCCAAAGAAATTCATTTCGAGCTGAAATCTATGCCATATGATGGCTTCCCAGCCTATACCTTCCTGGTCTTCAAGTATTAGTATTCATTGAAGATATATTACTTCCTCCACGGCCTCTTGCTTCCTTTTCAGGGCACCTTTGTCTGGGGCCTTCTATGAGGTGGTCTCTTTCGAAAGGAATTGAATTAATGAATAAATAAAATAATAAACATTTAATTTCCTTGCATGCTAGACAATATAGTATATGTTATTAGATGATTTTAGTTGGGGTTCGGTCAAGGTAGATCCAAAAAAATACAAATTAAAAAAAATTGTATTTTTTTAAAGATGTTCTGCCAACGTTTCGGCTTATATTGTAAGCCATCTTCAGGGCTGTAGAAATACAATGTCATGAGAATACAATATTATAATATAGAATTGCCATAATATAATGTGATATCAAAAGTATGTACAAGGATATATAAGAGAATTTAAAAACAAGCAGACAATAACCTATGTTTGACAGGTTTATTTAGAAAGAAGGCTAATGGTTTTTAGAATGTTGAAAATGTTTAAATAAGTTAAAGAAATTTGTTCTTCAAAAAACTCTCCATTTGAATATGGTATATGTTTTCTCATAACCTTTTTGAGTGTTTTATTATTATTTATTATTTTCTCATATGCTCGATTCTCACTCTCTCCCTCTTCCTCACCCCCTCTCACCTCTCTCTCTCTCTCTCTCTCTCTCTCTCTCTCTCTCTCTCTCTCTCTCTCTCTCTCCCTCTCTCCCTCTCCCTCTCTCTCTCAGATGATATAAGTTGAAAATGTGAAAGATGGGGTGCTAGAAAGCATTTCGGGATGATTCCGAAATGCCTGTAACAAGAATGGCAATATTTCTTTGGATATTGTTAGGGATTTCAGTCAGATGTACCGTGGAAGTAATAAGGAGTAAATCTTCGTCCTGGTGGAGTGGATAGGTGCTCCCTCAAGTAAGAAGTGTCTCAACCTTGGAAGTATCCAGAAATATAATCTGGGAATGTCTATGCGGAGCGAGTGCTCTCCCACTTAGGACGGCTGCAACCGAAACAAACAAGCTATTCCCGCCAAAAGGGGAAATCCTCTCTCTCTCCCCCGGGAAAATCTCTACAGGAAGGATCTGGGATAGCCTCTCGCCAGATTATGCCCCTTCTTTTCACCCTTTCGCCACACTTTCCCCGCTAGGCAGTACTTCCCCGTCTTCACTTTTAGACTACTTCTTGTTGAATTCTCCGTTTTACGGCAATTTTCTGCTTCTCCATCTCAGAATAATTAGACTTATTCCTCTGGTCGGTCAATCTTTTTCCTTGAAGTCAGCTTTTACTTTCTCTCAAATAAAATATATTTGATGACTAATGAAAGTGTGTTTGACCGTAGAGATATTAGTAAATATTAATTTGGTTGTGGTTTATTATCCCACGTCGTAGTGTGGTGAGAATTTAATAAGTTATCTAGCTCGTCCCGGTGGTGTGATGGAAACATTTCTGCCCGGCAAGCAGGAGATTCAGGTTGGAGTCCTGGCTGGAACAGATAGATTTTTTTATTCTATTCCCTCTCATTAATTGTTGGTAGATATATTTGTTTTTTTTTTTCCCACTTCATTAATGATTAAATTTTACACATTTTTGTGTAACTTGTAGTGTGCTGGTTAATAGTTGAGATTATTAGTTTTTTTTTTTTTTTTTTTTTTTTTTTTTTTTTTTTTTTTTTTTTTTTTTTTTTTTT
>KZ808257.1:183926-194609 GCA_000696205.2 Oncopeltus fasciatus
TTAATACTCTTTTCTTTTAAATAAGAAGGGCATGCTATGCTAAGTGGCTGATGATCAGATCCGCAGTTAATACAATGAGGAGAATTAGTACATTCTGACTCATTGTGTTGAGTTGCAGAACAATTCCTGCAGTGAGGCTCCGTAGCTTGACATGAACCTGTGGGGTGGCCAAATTTAAAACAGTTAAAGCACCTTAATGGTGCTGGAATAAATGGTTTTACCTCTAATTTAAGGTAACCAGCCTTTATACTTGTCGGTAAAAATGGGGTGGAGAATTTTAATATAAATGTAGGAGTGGGACAATTTCTCTTTTTATTGAAAATTTGTTTCACTTCAACCACATTCATATCTTGAAGCTCTAATAATATCTCAGCTTCAGTGGAGTTCATTAAATCATACGATCTAATAACACCTTTACATGAGTTGAGAGAATCATGTTTTTTACATTCAACACCAATATCATAAAATTTATTTAATTTAAGAAGCTTGGCTGCTTGAACGTCATTCACACATTCGACGAGAATACTCCCATCCCTGAGTTTTTTAATATTTGCAGGTTCACCAGCGCATCCTGTGATTGCTTTATTAATCAAAAAAGGTGACACACCTTTAAGATCACCATCGCTAGACTTTTTAAAAATTAGAAATTTTATTTTCTGCTCAACTTGCTTTATAGAGGCAGAATTTAAATTATCATACAAAGTAGTATGTTTATCGGGCCCAGTTTTTTTCTTCTTACGCTTAGGGCTGTGAGAGCCCTCAAAAGTATTCTCCCACATTAAAAAAAAAAAAATAAAAAAAAATGATACTTAGCCTGTCTTGTTAGTTGGTTGACCAAGTAGTCTGCGAAAAAAGATCGTCAAAATATTAAATACGAGAGCTAGTGCCGAGAACACTGACTATCTAAAGCGGCTTATAAGATAACGGACACGGAGAGATCCTCTCGCTACGGCTATCACCATAAGACTGATGCATAAAGTTAATGTTTCCCTTTTCCCACTTATCCAACACTGTTAAAGATCGACTAATTTTTTAAAGGTTATCGACTATGTATCAAGAAATGTTATTGTCCATTTAGAACAGTTTAATGAAATACAATTGAATTTAAGGGACATTTAATGGGTACTTTTGGTTACTTTTAATTGTGTGAAGGTAGTAGAAGATTTAATGACCGTAGGTATCTACATAATTTTTTTTTTTTTTACTTTTGCATAATTTTGATCTTGATGTATTTTTCCAGGGGGATTTTCGGTTTTTTTTAAATAATAGTCAGAAGCCGATATATATGACCAATTATTTTCCTCCATTTTATTATCGATTAATTACCGTTAATGTTGAAAGTTTTAACAATGTAGGTTATAATAATTTAAAAAAAAGTGATAGGATGAAGAAGTTTTCGATCGAGATTGAACAAAATAAATTATGGTATTCATTTTGATCTCGAGTTTATTGAAAATTTAATCCAAAATTAAAGCCATATGAAAAGGCTTGAAAAGAAATTATTAAAATCTGCAAAAAAATTTTTTTTTCATTATTAAGAAAAATATAACTTATATTCTGTCCCAGATACTGGGGTCTTATTCGACTTAACACAAACAAATATTATGAGATTTTTCCTTCTCAGTTTTTCTCTTTTGTGCTCGAATAATCGACCTGGATTTAGTGAAAATTATTTCTGTGTGCTAGTCACTTTAACTCGTAGTTACCATCTCATACCTTCTATTATCCGTCTTCATTGGTTTCTGCAAACCATCTTCTGTTGGCGAGCGCTTTCGGACATTGTCTATCTTCTTAGTTACCATCTTTAAGGACTTTCATTTTCCATTTGCTTAGAGTGTTTTTTAGGTCTAGTAGATAGGATCTGAGGCTGGTGTCATTGGCCATCTTCTCACCTCATGCAATTCTCATTGAAAGTTTTTTTTTTTTAATTAACAGAAATCCAATAAATTCATAAAAGTTGAAAATAAAAATAGATAGGATCGGAAATTATAGATAAATCTCCCTAGAAAACAAACTCAATAGTGATAACCGCTTGGAATATACTAAAAGACATTTGGTGCTAACATTTTATTCAGGTGTTATGTTGAAGGGGTGTGTATATTTATTCTTTATCACGAACTCCGCAGGCGCACACATCCTGACTAACCTTATCAAGTACCGGCAAATACTTTTACACTTTCTTAGGAATATCATAAGATAAATATTTTTATTCATAGATATCTGGTTTCCTTAGTGCTGCATAGATAATGTAATGCTTCACTTACATGCTGCATAACAAAATATTGAAACGTACCTTTTTTTTTTTTCTTTTACAATGTTTTGCATTGAACAATTTGATTAGTGTATCAAAAGTATAGTAGAAAAATATTCTATTCCATTTTATTAAAAAATTAAATGAGTTTACAGTATAAAAGAGTGTGTAAAAAAATGTCCTTTGTTCAAACATTTCATGTAAAGCACACTTAATTATCGAAGTGTAGAAAGGAAAATACGATTAAAATTCTATGGACATATAAAATACATATGAACCAGACTAGGCTGAACAAGATTTTCGGTAAACTGGGACATCGTATCTTCACTGCTTAACTTTTCAAACCAACGCCCGGTAGTAAACCTTCCCCTTCAAATTTAATAATTTCCTGAGTTGCTTCAGCGGCTAAGACATTTTTTCCCCCAGTTATTCATTAAAATTACGAGAATTTCGAGGGACACTGTATTGTTTCTTCTTTTAAACAAATAACTAAACTGAGTAGGAGAAGGATGATTGATCTCGGACGACTGCACTTACCAAGGCCCTTGCGCCCGAGTCACCATAAAATCAGATCATTAAAAAAAAAAAATTAGATAAATAAATTCATATATGCTTGACACATGCCTATCTCCTTTAGGAAATTCATTACTCCGGCTGTATTAACTTCGTCATTTCCCAAAGAATATTTCTATTCTCGGGAAATATAGTGTTAAGCTCTGGACATGGCATAAGTCGGACGTTCACAGATTATATGTCGAACTGTGCTGTTGACACCACAAGCAGCACATACTGGAAGAAAACCACGCTCGAACAAATATCCGTGTGTATGACCCATGTATGGCCAATTCGAGGCGTTCGAAGTACCACCTCTTCATGTCTGCTGGAGCACAACGATGTCAACCACTTGACTTGGTTCTGTTTCAATGCTGTTCGGGGGCTTTCAATCCAGAACCTCTCCAATCGTTCCTTCTCCTCCCCGAAGAAGGGGCAAAGATAGTTTCCGATGGGTCAGAGAGGCTAAACTAAACTTAACTGAGGCTTTTTTGTTTTTATATATTTATTTANTGCTAAACTTTTCAAACCAACGCCCGGTAGTAAACCTTCCCCTTCAAATTTAATAATTTCCTGAGTTGCTTCAGCGGCTAAGACATTTTTTCCCCCAGTTATTTCTTAAAATTACGAGAATTTCGAGGGACACTGTATTGTTTCTTATTTTAAACAAATAACTAAACTGAGGAGGAGAAGGAAGGGGGATCTCGGACGACTGCACTTACCAAGGCCCTTGCGACCGAGTCTCCAAACAATCAGATCATTAGAAAGAAAAAAAATTAGATAAATAAATTCATCTATACTTGAACATGTCTATCTCTCTTAAGAAATTCATTACTCCGGCTGTATTAACTTCGTCATTTCCCAAAGAATATTTCTATTCTCGGGAAATATAGTGTTAAGCTCTGGTCATGGAATATGTCGGGCATTCACAGATTAAATGTCGACCTGTGCTGTTGACACCACAAGCAGCACATACTGGAGTCATATGACGCTAAAACAAATATCCGTGTGTATGACCCATGTATGGCCAATTCGAAGGCGAGCCAGTACCACCTCTTCACGTCTGCTGGAGCGCAACGATTTCAACCACTCGACTTGGTTCTGTTTCAATGCTGTTCGGGGGTATTCCATCCAAAACCTCTTCCATCGTTCCTTCTCCTCCCTGAAGAAGGGGCAAAGATAGTTCCTGATGGGTCAGAGAGGCTAAACTAAACTTAACTGAGGCTTTTTTTTAATTTATTTATTTTTTAAAAATCAAATGAGATTTAACAAACTTAGAAATTGCTCTAAAGACATGATCAAGTATTGGTACGTATTAAAAACATTTACAGTCCTATTAAATCTTGAATTTCATAAAACTGTCATTAATTTTTTTTTTTTTTAAGCGCCCCTTTATATATACACTTTATCTTGGTTTCGATAGTTATTTCTTCTTAGATACAATAATTTTTAAATTATATAGGTAAAATAACAGGTATATTGGTCGTTCCGAATCGAATAGAAATGTATTTACTACTAAAAGTACCAGAGTTAATGTGACAAGGCGCTATAATTCTATTTCTATAAATAATTTCTACCTGTAGTTTCGCTACAGGTAATCACAATATTAAGTCAGGAGGGCAGACAGCTGAAGATTGAATCGAACCTCTAAACTGTTTGTGATTCTTAAGGCATTGCATTATAAACATACTATATTTGGCTCGACCCCATTTAGGAAAAATAGATTAATGAATTCTGTTCCTTCAGCATTAAATCAGTTTAATTATCATTAATTTGAAATCAGGATATTCTTTCAATGACGTTTGTGTTAATTTTGGGAAAAAAAAATTGAGTGATAACTAATCGCATGTATATAAACAACTGATTTTGGTCATTGATTAGTGGGGTAAAATTTATATTTAGATTTTACTTACGAATGCCTCCACTGGTGGCTGAAATTCTCAATATTTATAACGACTTAACATTTCCTTGAGGAGAAAACTCTATCTACTCCTGAGCTATTGCCATTTGTCAACAAATATAGTGTTCCATTTTTATGATGTATAAAACAATCTTTTCGCTTTAATGAAATTTTAATCAAGTACCAAGAGTTTACCATATTTGTATCATTTTGATATTTCTTTACTTATTTGTATTGAAAAAAATTGGGTTATTTCTTTGAATTACTGATAAAATAATACGATGGCATCTCTAAGATGTGCTAACTATGGGAAGTAGTTTGTGATATCTATTTTTTTTTTCTTTACAAATAGTTTTTTTTAAATAAGGAAAAATTATTATTCTTTCTATTAATCGATTTTAAAAATTTATCTGTTAATCTTAACTTGCGATACAATAAAAATTCATCAGGCAGGAGTAGCCCAAACTAAGCAGATTTCCCATGTATCTTTGAATATAAATCCATGTAAAGATGTTGATAAGAATGATAGTAAATCATTAGTAAATGACTAATTTGGTTTTAATTTTGGAGAGTGAATTTAGGATAAGAGTCATTGCTGAAGCTGACTCTAGACTGTTCAGGAGAGAAGTTTCTAAGTATCCTGTTTTAGATTGCTAATGTTAGAAAATGGTATAATCAACTATCTCTTTTACAATTCTTTTTATTTATAATAATGCTAGTAAAATAAAATTTTCGATGTGCTTTTTCTCTGTAAAGCCTTTGTCTCTCGTCCTATAACTAACTAAACTAAATTTTCAAACTTCACTTGGTGTTACCGAGTATGATATCCATAAAGGATTAAAACTAAGACTTTGATTTTGCAGATGAAGGATATCAAGTCCAAAAATTTAATCTATCACTTTAGGCTAAGTAAAGTTGTTTTATATTCACCAAAATTGGGCGTAACCGATTGATGTAATGCGCTCAATATATATCATACCTTGATTAATATAAAAGGCGAAGTAATTTCACAGGCGCTTGGTTAGTTTAATGGACTGCGTAATAGCCATTTTAGAGTTATGTAACCGCAAATCACTGTGAATTAAGCTTTATTTAATTGAATTTGAAGGTAATTGTTGATCGTCAAGTCTTATTCGGTCTTGGTAGTTGAAGAATTAAATACTAATTTGTAGCGAAAAAGTTTTTAAATACTGGTATTATAGTTGTGGTATTTAATCCCATGATACTTTTTTACAATATATCTTGTTAATCCTAAAAAAAATTGTACTACCTCAGCCGGGACTCGAGTCAGGATCTTCCTACTTTCCAGGCAAGTATGTTGGTCATTACACCATTGAGGCTAGCTAAATTATTCCTTTCACTTCTCGCACTTTACTCCGAGTCTGAACCCCCGAGTAAGACGAATATATCGTCTTATGCTCGAAGGAGCTGACATTGTCAGCTATTTGTTAGACTCTCGTTTTTTTCCTTATATTTCTTTTTTTAAATACTGATATTCGTTGTTGTATTTAATCTCACGTTAATCTAATAGATTCAATGTTAATTTATTGGAAAAAAGTTTTTAATTCTTTAACTACCAAGACTGAATCCTGACAATATTCTCTTCATAAGCTTTATTTATTTTATTGATATGTTGGAAGCAGATCATAGATACAGTTATGTATTGGTGTGTATGCAACTTTCCTGCGTACTTATTTATTTTTGTGTCCTTTTGTAAAGGGTGTAAATTTTTTTCTTTATTGTATAGCTAATACTGTTCGGCAATTATTTCCGATAAGGGGATGGTATCATTCTCCTAACTAGCTCCTGGTTTTCTACTGTAAACTGGTCATGGGGGGTTCCTTCAGTCTTGTTGCACAAGGAGGGGCCTTTGGTCGTAGGGGGTGCGACGTTGGGTTGTGTGACTCAGAGCTACCACCCTTTATATCGATTGTCTGCTTCAGACCTCCCCTTCAGCTTGGCCCTGACCACGGTCACTGTTCGACACTGGCGAATGGAAGGGCGAGCGACCGGCCACGAAGCCATAATACTTCACAAAATTCTTATAATCCCATTATGGACTTCATACGATCTATTCTTATTCTGCGTCATACAAGTGCCAATGTGTGTGACAATTTCAGACGCACTCCCCGACTGTATTGACAGTTATGTATAGGCCAAGGATATATTCATTACAGTAATTCGTAAAGATAGTTGCTTAAAACCAATTATATCCCCGAGTGATGTATTTCTTATTTCGCCATTCTCAGAGACAGTTAATTATTATTGAGGTTTACTGGAATTACACTAATATTACTAATAATGTTATAACGTGATAACCACCCATTACCCAATTATTTTTACAGGTTTTCCAAACCGTTGATTACTTTCTTCAAGGGCTCGCTGTTGTTTTCCTGTTCATCTACTTCCCAAGAGGACAATGTTATAATATTATATATTTGTTTTAGTTACTGAAATCTGCGACAATATTTGCATTTCCTCACTCATGTAACATCCAATAGAATGCAGGCTCGTAAGTGATAGTGGCCTGGAATTTCCAAGTTGAATGTCTCCTTAAATTTAGATTATTATCATGATTTTTTGAGTTTAATGTTTATTTTTAACATTATAGCAGTGACTATATCTTACTCAATTGGGCTGATAACACATGTTAGAAATCAGGTTGTTAATTTTCTGATTATAATGCTAGTTTAATGGATATCTAATTAATTAGTATATTCTAATAGACTTCTCTCAAATATTCCATACAGTTTTACATCTTTAATTCTTCAGCTGAGGAGTAACGCTGTGTGATCTCTAGACAAGTTGCTTAGTTCCTGATGAAGGCGAAATACAGACGGCATTTTCAGGAATGCAAGGGATGTACTTATTTGCTGTAATACGGATTCGCCCGCACCTAGACCTCCATAAAAAATGTTATAAAATGTCAAGTAAAAATCACCGGTTCTATTTATTAATGTAGTTATTAATTTTATCTAATCGTCATCAAAGAATCTCTTCATTAACTGTTCATAAGTCAGTAGTAGTGAGGTTATTACCCAGGACGACAATTTCGCTAGCATTACAATAAGTGATACTCCCTTGTTTTGCTTGTGTCTTTAAGACTTTAAATTAAATTCGTTTTATTTCTCGCTTTTTATTAAATTTCTTTTTAAAAAATCTGATTATGACATTTTGTACTAAGAACATTAGTTATTTTCCAGTTCGAACAGATGAATTCGTTTATTGATTCATGAATTTCGACGAATATGTGTGTGACTCATTGGCTTCCACAGTCAACATGCTACTGATATTTTTTTTTTTCCCCCTATTTTTCTTCTATTAATTCTAAACACAAATGGAACTGGATAGACTATTATTTCATGGAACTGGAAGAATTGGAGAATATTTCTTAGCACATCCAGCCCTATAATTCTCCAAGGAATTTTGGGGAATTAATTATTCATTTGGGTCGGTATATTTTTAAGTAATTAATCAGGTTCTTAATATAATTATTTTGTATCTTGATTATACAAGATTATTGATATCGATTTTATACCCTAATATCGGCTTAGTATCGAAATTTTATAATGCTTTTATAATTTTAATATAATACTACATGTAATTACATGTCCTATATTCCAGTTTTTTTTTAATTAATTATAACCAATATTTACTGTATCAATATTTTAATCATATTTCTTAAAGAGCCATAACCAGTGGTGAGGTAATTGCATAGGTCTGTATAAGTATTAATAGAAAAATTTGATTATTCCTTCATCCTAAAAAAAAAAAAAAAAAAAATGTAGCCCATTGCAATTCAGTGATATTTAAAAAGATTTTTCTTGTATTAATATTGCAATTTAATTTTGTTCTTTTGAAAAAAAAAAAATCATATTGATATTTAAATTTAGTCTATCTGGCCCGTTGGCTTGAAAAATACTTATCCAAGATAATGATTCCTTCCTCTGTTTCTGTCATATCTTATCTACCTCGTATTTTGTGTGTATAATGATTTGAATAAACCTCCTGCATTAGAAGGTGCCTATATCAGTTTTAAAATATGTAAGATTCTGGATTTACTTGATATATTTAAGCTAGTTTAAATCACTTCTCTTATCCATTGATATAGTATTACCCTTTTTATATATTTTTATGTAAAATTTTCTTTTATTCAATAGTTAGTGGTGTGCATGAGGTAGGTTTCCATTAACGAATTTGTGGAAAAGAATGATTAGAAATAAGTAGGCCACATTACATGACTTTTACCTTAAAGAATAGTGTTGAAATCTCTTAACTTAACATGCTTTATGTAATTATCAGTCTAGATCATACGTGCTTTGCCAGGGAGTTCTTCTAAAGTGAGCGGAAATTCGTTGAACGCTTCTATCAGGTCGTTGGGGCAAAAAAAATTACGATTTTATTCTTTCGTACTGTTGTACAATTTAATTTATCAAATAATGTCCCATATTAACTTAATTAGATATCAAGTTTTGTAAACTCACTTGCATTTTATTGTAGGATTACTTTTTTTAAAAAAAAAGAAATTTTATCCTCAGCCTGTCATGCTTCCCCTGAAAATCTTTTGAACAATATCTCAAATTATAATCACTCGTAGCTATAACTTTTTTTAATCCACCTTAATTTGTTTAATTAAGGGTAACTTGGCTCACTTTCAATGGACTCTTTCCAAAATCCAGCTAAAAACATTTAAAAATTTTTTTGTAGCTGTTAGTGTTTTAAGTTCACTGAGAGGAATAAGAGTATTTCGTGTTCGGTCGAGGTAGACCTAAAAAATACAATTTTAAAAAATGTTTATTTTTTAATTATCTGCAAACGTTTCGACTTACATTGTAAGCCATCGTCAGGGCTATCATGAAGGCTAGAGATATCACCGGATATCATATTATTGACTGGAGTCCTCTTTACATTATTGAATCTACCTTGACGGAACCCCAACTAAAAAACATGTACTAATAATCTCTACGGTCAAAAAATATCCATTAAAATATTTATTTCTCTCTAATGAGTTTTATAGTCGAAAGACGTAAGGGTATTGTCGTTAAGAAACCCAAGTTCTGAAAACCCAGCTTGTGGAAGTGCCCTACTTCCTTTGGGTATGATATATTTGTTTGTGTTAATTTCTAGTAGAATCTTTGTTTATGCAAACATAAAAATGTTTTTGTTCTTCCCACAACTGTTAATGGAAGATTTTTCTTTTCCCAAAACTGCACCTGCGCTTTTTATATTTTTATTATTGTTATTCACTATTATAATTATGCATCACTATTATAAAAAATAACACTTTGCTATTATTTTCACATTTAATAATTGTGATACTTAATAATTCCTTTGATTTACTCAGAGTTCCAGTATTATGGTTTTTCCACATTTTCCCCATGGTAGAAGAAATTTCCATTTAAGATTCGAAAGGACTCGTATCGTCTCCTCGCGGGCTGTTCTGTTGGTTTAGTATCGCTGTCCGTCAGCGTCAGACTCTCTCTGAGGGCCAATCGATCAGACGTCTCCTTTGATTCGAGCGGCAAGGACAAGTCTCTAGACTCTGAATAGCAGCAAGTTTAGCCAGACTATTGAAGGGTTGTTTCGGCCCCCGTCAGTAATTTATTGATGACCCCACCCTCTCGGGATAGCAAATTTCCCTTAGGGTCTTCATGGTGATTGGATACCTCTCCTCTCGTCACTGTCATAAAGTAATCATGTTTTATAAGGATTTTATGCCCGTTTTCCCTTGTGAAATTCAATGCTTCCATGACCAGGAATTAGGCACCCTTTGATTTGATAGATTTTATTTGCAAAGAAAAGGAAGTGATATATATATATAAATTACTATTTATTTACACCATAGAAAATAGTTTTTTTTTTGTTAATAACATTTGCGAATTGTATTTTTAAATTTCGCAAATTTCTGATATACCATGGATAATTTATGCCAAGCAGTGTACCAGTTACCAGTTATTTTATTTTATATATTTAATTTTTT
>KZ808257.1:200509-214814 GCA_000696205.2 Oncopeltus fasciatus
GATATATATATATATATATATTGAGTTATTTTCATCATTGCATGTCAGTGCATATTTGGTAGATTTCCGTTTGCCATACTTTCTTTATATTCAATTTCTCTTTTCAGAAATGCATAATCAGAAGGGATTTGGTCTTTGAATTTGAAAAAAAAAAAAAACTAATTTGTAAACCTAAAAAGTTTTTGCGAAAGTTTCGGCCTAAATATCAGACCTTCTTCAGGTGGTGGAGGCGGAGTTTCTTACTTTTGAGTAACTAAATCATGTCTATATTCAGATTTGCTCTAAACTTTAGGCCGAAAAAAAAAATTATAATTTTTTTTTATTAATTAGTTTTATTTATTCAAATTCCAAGTCCGAATCCACGTTTTATCTCTATGGTCAACTAAGTGCCTCCAAAAGCATAATGCTTTATTTAGTTTTTACCACTTTCGAACATTGAATGCAAGACATTGTCGCAATGACAATAAAATTTGGTAAAGCTATTTTTTCGTATTCTTAATAAGATTCAGCCAGAAGTAGTCCCCCGTTTCTTTGGGTGCTTCTTCTAAAACATCTTCTAGTATTGCAGGATATCCTTGAGTTCTCAACTTTGTTTTAAACAGGTTAACTACGACTGAAACTGGTATATTTAAGTAGGTTATCCGGATCAGTTGTAAATCAAATTGTTCTCTTTTTCCCCAAGGAAGTACATACATATATTACATTTCTATTAGCATTACTGGAACGTCCTCACTCTTTATATACGTCAGTTTACCGTGGGAAAGAATTGTAAATCATAGGAAAGTATCTTATTGTTTTGTATAACGATAAAATACGAATATTTTGTTCAAGATTCGTTTCTGATTTTGTTTATACAAACCGGTCAAATATTGTCAAGGACTTACTGAATAAAATTTCTAAAAGCATTTGTAACAGTTTTATAAGAAGCTTGGGTCGCGCTCATAGGATAAGTTCGTGTCCCGCAATCCTGGCGATGCGGGTTCAAATCCCGCCCGCTTTTATTTATCGATAAAAGCTTGTCCTGAGCCATGGATGTTTATAATAGGGTAGCAACCTGTAGATAGTCTCTCTCTCCATCACCCTAAGTGGTTGAAATGAGGTTAACACTTATTAAAAAAAAAAAAAAAAAAAAAAAAAAAAAAAAAAAGGAAAAAAAAGCTATTTAATTGAGCGGTCCCCACCCCTTTCATATTCCCTCCAGATTGGCCAATTGCCATTCTCAAGGATATCAGCTTTTACCTTCATTGTTCTTTTAGGTTTCCAGCTCATTTAAGCAGTTTATTCTCATATTTCTATCCATATTTCATTAATGGGAAATCTGCTTAATTTACACAGTTCATGCTTGTTAAACTTTTATTTGTTTTTTGTTATTTGGAAACTAAACTAAATGCGTGAGGGTTAAATTATTTGCAACCATTGAACAATTCTGAGTGTTCCCCGTATATTACGTAGATTAATCTATATTGTATGTAAGTTGGGGTTCAGTTATGGAAGATCGAAAAATTCAATTTAAAATGTGTATTTTTAATTATCTGCCAACATCCATGGATATGGGGTCCTGCTGACACGAAGTCCGTCCCTTCATGATAGCCCTGAAGATTTTAAGTTTACAATGTAAGTCGAAATATTGGCAGATCATTAAAAAAAAAATCACATTTTTTGTAATTAATTTTTTTTTTTCGATCTACCTTGACCGAACTCCAACATATGAAACACCTACTAGTAATATCCTCGGTCAGAAACTCTACATTAGAATATATTGCATATAATTATTATTTTTGTTGTGGTATTTAAACCCAAATTATTTTTAAACGATAAATGCAAGGGAATAGAATAAAAAATCTGACTGTCTCAGCCGGACTCAAACCTGGATCCTCTGCTGCCCGGGCCGGCGTGCTAGCCATTTGTACTAACGAGACTAGAGAGATAACTATTAAATTCCCCGCACTAGTACCGGGAGTCTAATTATATTGCATATAATTTCATGAATAATTGCATAGTTCTTCATGTAGTTTCTATGATTATTAGTAATTACTGGATAGAGGGCAAAAATATTTTTATTTCTTTTTTTTATTTATCGATATTCATTTATATACTGACAATTCTTGTCCTGATCCTGTCCAACAAATTGGCTTCTGTCTCTTCACTGGAATTTCTGCAAATTGCCCACCATTTTGACACCGCATGTGACGATTCCTCGGACTTCGTTGGAAGCGTCGGAACTCCGGTTATCCCTCGTTGTCACAACCCCCATGTCTGTCCTCACCACATCTTGATGAGACGAATCAATAACTCTCTCTCTCTCTCTCTCTCTCTGAGAGTGCTCCCCCACCCCCTTCAGAGCATACCTCGAGACCTCTGTACGAGGAGGGGCCTCCATCTCTTTTATTCTAGGGGATATATTTATTCTGAGCTGAGCACAGCTGCACAGGAGCTATCTATCCCCTAGCGGCTTCTATATCTAATAATAATCAAGCTCGATAAGTTTGTTTTATATCGATTAGTCCTAGTATCAACACTTATTTTTAACTATAGATATAATCATAATATACTTTTATACAGTGGAATGAGCTTAGTTTGAGCAGTTCCTGTGCTATGAACTTTTTAAAATATTCAGTTAAAAGTAAAATATATTTCATTGAAAATGACGATACAATTTTTAATTTTTTTCTCAATAATAATAATTAAAATCAAATTGCATAAACATTTAGTATAATCTAATTGTAGAGTTATTGTGTTTGTTTGTAATGATTGAAAATTGAATGTTTCTTTCTGTCTGATTAGTATGCATTATTTGATGCAGGATTAATATCATATTATTTCGAAACTTAATAGATTTTAAAGACTTTTTTGCCATTTGTTAGGTTTAATAGTAGTGATTCTCCTTCATACTTATACCTTAGCTTAATTTATGAAAAAATTAACTTTGATTTTACTAATTTAATTTATTTTGTTTCAGGTGAGTCCAGGTTTTCTTGTCAAATTCGTTGAAGTACTTTTTACAAGGTAATTCATAATTTTTAATTATATCTACTCCTTTTTGGTCTCTTTGATTTTTCAAAAGAAGAATTAAACTTTTCTTTCTTTGTCAGTTTATTTCTTCATTAGTCTGTGTCCACAGTCTGCAGAATTAGTAGACATGTTAGAGATTACAGAAATTATGTTTTACTTGTTTTTGCCAATTTTATATTATTTTATCTTATTTATTATTATTATGCTATCTTTTAACATTTAAATGATATAAGGTAAAATTATTTATTGCCCTTGCTCCTAATAATTTGATATAATACTTGAATAAATCATCATTAATCTTCATGTTTTTTTAAGCAAAACATTTATGGTTAATAGCGAAGAAGTAATTTAAATCTTTAAGTAAATTTTAGCTTGTATAAAAAAGGAAAATTATTAATTATTTTGCATTATTTCAAACTGTTATAGTATTTTTCCCGTTCTTAACCGATCAGCAAAACTTTAAGAATCTTATTTCAAATGCGTACATAGCTTAAACCCGCTCATTTTTTAAAATATAGATCCCAAATTGAATATCGAAATCGGATGAGAGAGAATTACTAAAAAGTCATGTCAAATATAATTTTCTTCACTTTATCTTCTATGGAGTTAAAAATAAATAAATCTTATTGAGAGTAAGGAATGTATTTAATATGTACGAATGAATTTACTGTGGATGAGCGCTTCTCCCCTTTTCCTGCTAACAGTCTGAAGGTAACCTTTAGTGGTCACACCTTTTACGTTCATTGTTCCCCCAAATTTCCTCATTATCATCTTTGCCCGTCTTTAACAGAACATGGGAAATCTGTATTGATTACGCACCTCCTGCGTGGCTGACTTGTGACGGCAATCCTTCGGTTGTTTCATCAAGCGACCTCTTTGACCTGTTAGCCCCCATTTCGCTCTATTTAGTTATCAATTTACGTAACTCGCAAATAGATCAGTTCTGATATCGCTTATTCATTCTGAATGGTTCGTTCACTTGTAAAGTTGAATGAGTGAGAGTTAGAACGCATCGGGATTGTTCATTTATTGAACATGTCGTTTGCCTTGTTAATGTATGAATGACTAGTACGCCTAGAAGAGCTGTATATTTACACAAACAACATCATTCAGTAAATCTTGTTTTTATCGACCACTCTGTTTACTAATACTGTACCTAGTAAAGGAAAATTTTATTGCTTCGTTTAATGCTAGTAGATAATGTAATTAATTTTGTTGCTGAAATTTCTCGAATTTAAAAAAAAAATTTCTTAGATGAATATTATTTTTGTTGTGGTATTTAATCCCACTTTAATTTTAACAATTTTTAGTGCAAGGGAACAGAATAAAAAATCTAACTGTCCCAGCCAGGACTCGAACCTGGATCTCCTGCTTTCCGGGCCGGTACATTTTCCATTTACGCTACCAGGACAAGCCTGATAAGTTATTAATTTCCCCACACTAGTGTCGAGAGAGTGCTTATTAAACTCTCGACACTAGTGCGGGGAATTTAATAACTTATCAGACTTGTCTCGGTAGCATAAGTGGCAAATGCACCGGCCCGGATAGCAGGGGATCCAGGTTCGAGTCCTGGCTGGGACAGTTAGATTTTTTATTCTGTTCNNTTAAAGATAAATATTTTTATAATATATACCTTGAATATTTTTCATGTAAGAAAAATATGATATTTTAGCAGATTTTAAAGAATTTAAGATATTCTCGTTAAAACCATAACAAGTTTTTTTTAAATTATTTTAAATATGTTCACTCATTTTATCTATCTCACGATAGTAAAGATTGTTATTATCTTTCCTAATCCTCTTTATTGCACTGCGTAGGAATTACAGAGGAGAATAACTTAAAATGGGGGAGAGGGGCATTTAGGTGAAAGAGAGAGGCTCAAACAAACAAAATAAGAAATCAATACAAATAAAATTAGTTTTTTATATAAGTTTCAGCCTCCTTTTCAGCTTGAACTTGGGTTCATGTAGGGAGGGACTACAGGTTGCCACCCCATTATAAACATCAATGGCTCAGGACAAGCTTTTATTTATCGATTATTATATTGTTAAGCTTACACCTGGCGGGATTTGAATCTGCATTGCTAGGATATCGAGACACATGAACTACCCTTGGGCCCCTAAATAGAAAGCGTTTTTTAATTGTATTGTATTATTTATGGGCGAAAACCAGGACTTAGGTAGTTCGGCGCATGCGATCGGTGTTTGTACAAATTGGTAGGAAAATAATTTTGCACTTATTATCAACATTTTATACTATTTGCATTAGCCATTTTCAATAGCTTCTTTCTCTGATTCATCCCCTTTCCTCACTCGCTTTTATGGGATCAGCCAAGACTTTGCCTTCATATCCAAGGTAACGCGCACACACACACATTTATATACTGTAGAACTAATCCTAATTTTGACTTTTCTATGCAGGACCAATGAAGAATTGCATAGAATATCATTACTAATGATGTCATCGTAAAAACATGAATATTCAGATTTCCTTGAATGATATCCTTTCTGCGAATAGGATGATCTTTGTAGCACTTTATCACGTAATGCAGTTCTTTGTATGTAAAAGCATACTATAATTCAGTTTAAAAAAGTTGCTTTTCTCTGTTACACCTGGAGTGGGAATGCGAAGAGGAAAATCCAGCTTTTCACCGAAATTTTTTCAAGTAAATTTATGTTTACATCTATAAACTAGCTAATCAATTTATAATGTATACAAGTTTGTGAATTTGACAGTGCATATTTTTGAAATTCCGAAAATGGTATAGAATATTAGATTATTCACTTGGGATTTTGTGAAAATTTTGTATTCTATTAGTGAGTATTTATTCCAACCTTTTTTTGTATAAGGGTGTACGATTTTGCGAATCTAGTTCTCTTAAAACTTAAGGTTTTATACAAATTACATAAGGACCTATTCACCCAAATTCTAAAATATATTTTTTTTACATTCAGAATTCAATGAATATTCATGTGTCATCAAGAAGTCAAAAATTCTTTATTTTTACTTTTAACACTTTAGTAAAAATAATAATAAATAACTTCATTAATATTCTCATGGGATCACTTTAGATTTTAGAATATTTTCCATCGTGAAGAAATCAAGCTATTAACAAACAATAAATACAAGGGAATAGGATAAAAAATCTTACTGTCTCAGCCTGGACTCGAACCTGGATCTCCTGCTTTCCTGGCTGGAATATTTTATTCCCTTATATTTATTGTATAATATTAATGTGGGATTAAATACCACAACAAATACAATATTTATCAAGCTATTAACTTACATTGGCAGTATTACATACTTTATTGCGTTTGTAATTTATTTATTTATTTTTATTCATCATGTCATGAGTGTTTGTTAATGTCTGAAATTTTGAAGTAAATATAGTGGGAGGGGGGGGGGTTGATATGTAAGAACAAATTTAAAGCTCTTCAAAACTTTCGTCATCCTTTGAGTTACGTATAAAGTGATAACACATAAAAGTCTACAGTGTAATATTCTTCAATATCTCACGAAAAATCAATATTAAAGAAAGTACTTAAGAATGTTCAAAGGTTGGAAGCACCCAACATACAATTCAATGTACAATTGTTATATTATATAATTTAGCAATGAAATATGGTATTTAGGCTTATTACCGACAAAGAGATTTATTAAATTATTCTCCCGCTGTTCAATCTCCCGGACAATCCAGATGAAATAAGACGTTTACTCTTTTTCCTTTAAAATATTCAAGGAGACTCGGGAAATTGCTTTGTTTACGCAGCTCTTGCGTGACAGTGTTTTACTTAAAAAGAAATTGAGAATTCTATCCGTATGCGTCCTAGGAGTAAATCCTATGTAATGGCGTGCCTCGTTAGCTCTAGTTAAGGGGCTCCTCCAATTCAATCCCACAAAATTGTGTTCTAACGTACCGTTCTCCATGCCTACTCTTACTTTTATTCTGCTCTGCGAATATTTTTTTTTTTGTTTTATTTAACTTTACTTAACATAAAATTAAACAAAAAAAATTACATTTTATGATAATAATATATCCATGTAATAATTACCGATTTTTAAATTATTTCTGTATTTCCACGATTTCAATTAGTATTGTTAAAATAAAATAACATCATCAACTCCCATCTTTTTTATTTTCATATTGAATAGAACTAAAACAAAGAAAAGAAAGAAAAAAAAAAAGACTTTTATTGCTATCATTGACAATTTTGAATCGGTAAAAATTGTGCTCTTTTATAGCTTAAGGGTTTTCTAAGTAAATCCTAGTCAATTTTTAGTGGAGTAGTACATTGTGGTTGCAGTTAAAACACAGAACAATCTCTGAACTTTCTCGAAGTTGGTAAATTGCAGCTGTGACTTAAGACTTACCTCCATTCTACTAACAGTCTTCAATTTTTAGAATGGGGAAACCAAATTTCCTACTATATCCTTATTTTTTAGTGGATGAGTTCGTATGTAGGTGAAGTCTAATCATTACTAGTGTCATGTAAAACATGTGTAGGTGCTGTCGCAGTATGAAAGGCAGTTGCCGAACATGTACACTTATAGGATGTATGTATATTAAGGAAGATTTTGAAAAATGTAACTAGGTAGTTTGACGAGCTTCTTTTATTTATTTTTTTTTTAATAGGTAAATATATTTGAGAATATGCGCATATTTCCATAAATCTTCCAATGAGCTCGTTAAAGACTGAAATGGGGAAGAGGAAAAATAAAAGTATTTTACAAGAATTCCAAATTAAAAAATTTTCTTTTTTTTTTTAAATTCTATATTTTTGTATTAAGTATCTAGTTTAGATAATGAATTAGGAAATTAACTATCATAACTAGATACTTGTCTGAGAGACACGTTGGTCCAGTTGTTAGGTTACTGGACTCCTGTTTCTAAGGTCACCGGTTCATATCACCTTAATGCACGCTTAGTTTTTCTTTTTTTCTGTTCTTTTTATTAGGGAATACATTTACGAATTTAACTGGGATGAGTGAGCACTTCCTCCACTCTACTTTACCAGACAGTTTAGACTAATTTTAGTTGTCATACTTTTTTCATATATTCCCCTCTCTGGCTTGCTTAATTTTATATTTATCTTTAATGAAACTTGGGAAATCTGCTTAGATTATGTAGCTTCTGTGTTCGAACTTTAATGCGCATATTGTGTTTTTTTTTTTTTTGTTCTTTTTGAAATAATTGAATATTTAAATAATCAAGAATACTTTCAAATTTACTTACTTCTTGTTTTAGGGATTCCCCGATGCTGGAATTCCTGGATTATTCAAAAAGATAGGTAGAGAGTATTTTCCTAACACTTAAACTACATCAGTTTCCGAGTTTCTATTGAGTTAGGGCTATTGAGTGTCTTGACGATCTCATTTTGAAACACCCAGGCTTAATCACGTCGCGAAATTTAAACTTTAGAATTAGTGTAAACTAACTTACAAAATTAACCTTTACTCCAACTTTTAGTGACAATTAATTCTGTCAAAATGTCACCAAACTCTATAATTAAGTTTTAACTTATGGCAATCGCTGCTTCTATAAACCTCCTAATTGCTTTATAGTGGTTAATGCAATTAATAAAGTTATTAAACGAAAATAAATTAGTAAGGATTTCGGCCAGGATCGAAAAATAAAATACTCCTAAATTATTGGTTAATTATTTTGTTATTGCCGACGTTTCGACTTAAGTTGTAAGTCGTCATCAGGGCGATTATGATCTCCGGCAGAGGTTTATGGGCACATCTCAGAGTGCAGAACTAAACTGGTTTTATAAATATTAATTTTATTGTTGTGTTTTATCCCACGTAAATTTTAACAATTTTAGTGCAAGGGAACAGAATAAAAACTCTTAACTGTTCCAGCCAGGACTCGGACTTGTATCTCCAGCTTTCCGGGCAGTTGCGTTACCATTTACGCTACCCAGATAAGCCTGATAAGTTATTAAATTCCCCGCGCTGGAGATCCAGGTTCGAGTCTTGGCTGTGACAGTTAGATTTTTTATTCTATTCCCTTGCACTAAAATTTTAAAACTGGTTTTGTTTGGAAGTCAGATGTGTGACCAAACCCCCCCCCCCACACCACCCCTCGGAGTTCTCTCTATACATCATTATCGTCTTGATGATGACTTAAAAGTTAAGCCGAAACGTCGGTAATAATAAAATAATTACCCAATATTTTTGGAGTATTTTATTTTTCTGCTCCTAGCCCATCGAACCTCCAACCTTGTAAAAATTATTTGTTGTTCTTTTTTTAATAGCTCCTTTAATAGAATAAGTAAATGCTATTAGGTTTTATTCATAATATCACTGGCTAAATGAGTATTTGTTTATTTGACTGAATCTGAAAACTCTCTACTTCTGTCTGGAGGAACTCGTTCTCGACTCGAGTTTCGAGTAGCAGTCGGCGTAATGATAGAGGTCGCCGTCCTTCAAGTCGATATAACCGCCCGTCGATTGGGGCCTTGGCACGCCGAAAGTCGCTAGTGCTGTAGGAATTAAATACATAAATTCCAGGTAGGATTTGGTTGTTAACGGCATTCCTAATGTAACACAGCAGTACAGAAAGCATGTGTCAGCTGTGTCTGGAGAAGATGAAGTTTTCATGAAATCCCTACGAGTATCTGTGATCGCTTCTTTTAAATCTACGAACGGCTGTCTGTATACTCCATATGCCGGAAGCGGCACTTACTCCTCACTCTAAACTAAATACCAGCTCAAGTAGGGTATGCTATTCTCATTTTTATCATTGTATACAGAGTTATTTGGATCTCGTCAGAAACTGTATGTGAAATATGAACTATGTTTTTTTTAAAGAATACAATTATTTTATTAAATTTAAAATAGATCCTAGATGTGAGCGCCGAGAATTCCACAGAGAGGAGTCGTATACGCCATCGTGTTTTATACATTTCCTTAGATCAAGGTATTCGCTTTAATAAAATCATAATTCCTGGAGGCTTTTTATGAAATAATAACGTGATATGTGTCTAACCTTCCTTCCTCACATTTAAAAAAAAAAATGTATCTGGATATTACAGTAAATCGTTTTATGTTCCGAATTTAAATTGATCTTACACGATTCCTTTTTAAATAATCTATTAGAAATTATGACTGAGGTCAGGGACTCCGTCAGGATTTAGCTATCCTTGAGGTGGTGACCCTCTCTCTCTCTCCATTATCCATATTAACCTGAAGACGGCTTGTAATTTAGGTCGAAACTTTGACAATAATAAAAACTTAAAGTTTACAAATTAGTTTTTATATATTCAATTTCAAAAAACTAAATACCCGACTTAATCAATCACACCTCTGACTCAGTTAGGAATTAAATGTCCATTTCAAATGACTCTTCCTTGTCTTTAATTGTTTTTAGTAGCATTTGTAATTGTTAAACAATATATTTCAGTTTTTGATTTATTATAAATTAATTTTCACTTCTTTCAATTAAAAAAAAAATATTCTCTTGCCACAGCTTGTGGGGCTGAGAGAGAGAATCACTTAATTGCAAATAAAAAACATTAAATTGATATTTTCAACGTCATGGAAATAAAAGAGCTATCAATAAACGCTCTAATATGTGTTATATGTGTGTAGTAATGAAATTGGGATGGCACACAAGGAGTACGTGTGCTGACTAGACTAGAGTCTTGGAAGAATGATTGATGTCTGACAGTGTTTCAATTAAGACGCCGTCCTCAGACATTGTCGTTTCGTGTCAGGGAATTTCGGTGTTGGTCACACTGAAGACGAATATGAAGATAAATTTCAAGCAGACAGACCGCCCAACTGCCAGGAAAACCGATATATCTGTTGGTTCGGCTGTAAGTCTGTACTGCACGTTGCCCAGGTAGCCTGACATGGATGGGATGTAGCCTTAGGCTGGCGACAGAGAGGCATGACCTCCTCCTGATGGACCTGAGGAATGCGGGAAGAGAGGAGTCGTTCCGGCTGAGGGGATGGGAGTCTTCCCACCGTCATCGCCCTCCCTTAGCCAGGGTGTACACCACCTCCACCCGCCATTCCACACTTTATAAGTGGAAATTCGCTTAGGTTCTTGAAATATATATGTACACATGTTCGTTTGAACGCATACCAAAGGAGATTTAGTTCAAATACTATATCAGCTACATGTCTTAGTTATTTTCTCAAAGCAATTGAGAATACATTTGAAACCATGTAAAGAATTTTTTTTTTAAATAAATAAATCTTTATTTATTACATTCTGTTACTTAACATCTTGTAATTTGTTTTTTAAAAAAGTATACATATATAAAAAATTTAAATAGAACAAAAATTTAAAAAAATTATATATAAAAAAATAAAATCAACAATAAAACAAATAAATGGTCATCGCTGTGCAGGGAGAAGGGGGTCCATCTACCATGACCGNAATAAGTTTAGGCATTAAGGCCCAGGAGGTCGCGAGGCCATCTCCGTTTTAGTCGCCGGGGAGGATTGTGGGGATTGGAGTCCGACGACAGGGATTGGGCAAATGGATTGGGATGAAATTGGAGTTTACTATGGAAGAGTTTGAAGCGGGTGGAGATAAGGTCTTTGACAAAAGGAATATTAAAGACGTGATGAAGGATAGAGTTGGACACATAATATGGAGCGTCAGCAATTATTCTAAGAATTTTGGACTGAAAGGATTGTATTCGTTGGATATTGGAAGGCTTAGCGGCACCCCACAGTTCTGCACCGTAGGTCCAGATTGGTTGTGTTATGGTCTTGTAGATGGTCAGTTTAGTAAAGAAATTACTAATTACATCCTCATAATGACTATTCGCATTAGCAATACATTACACCTCACCATAACTTATTCCTAAGAAATTCTTCTTCTTTAAAATATCTTCCCGCTTCTATAAAATATCTCCCTGGCGTTAATGACCACGCCTTTAAAAAAAAAAAAAAAAACATGTATGAAACAGCTTTCATTCATACGCAAAATCTGACATTGTTCTTGTGTTTACCTCTAACCTCCAAGTGCAATTACAATTAAATATGGCTTTCCTGATTTTAAAGTAAAAATATTGAGATTGCGGATTGATTTTTGAAACGCTATATAAAATAAAATTCTGAATATCTTATCATTTAGAATGAGGGTCTTCCGGAAAACCCATTTTGTTTTTGTTAACCTCTGTGTTTGAAGGAATGTTCAATTGAATTTAATATATGGTAAGTATACACATAAATTGAATGAAAATCCACATGTAACATTATAATTATAACTAGTAACAATATTCTTAGGATCACCAAAATAACATTATTTACGTTAAGCCAGAGAAAATCCTAGGCGATGTGCACCTGGGAATGGACGACGATTCCCCTTGTTTCTGTTCTTCTCTCCTGGGGCCCCCTTTCCTACCTACTCTCTTCCCAACCTGGTATACTTTCCTTACACCGGGGTAGGTTTTTTATTTATTTATTTGATTTTATTTTTCAATGATCATCTGATAGTGGTTGACATTCCACAAAAAACTTATTGATGATGACATAATTTACATTTAAAATCAACATTTTTCTTTATTGAACATTAAATTGATTATTCAAATAGAGCCAATAAACTATCTTAATCTGACAATTAGAAGTGGTGATTGTCTCCCTTCAAAATTTGATTATTTACAATCGACGGAATACAAAGTGTAGTTATTAATTAAATTTCAGCAATAGCAGTAAATTATATTAAATAAACTATTCCAATTTTTTAATGAATTGTTTAATTCGATTTATTAAGAGTTAATATCACTTTGTAGTTACAATTTAACGAGTTAGCCCAACTTCATATAAAATGTTTTTGTTTTTTTTTTAAATTTTTTTCTATTAAATTATAGAGACATGGTATTTATATCTTAAAAAATATTTTGAAATAAAGTTCCCAGGAAAAATAAAAATCTTAGTAGTATTTAATCGAACATCTCATTTCGTTTATTTGTGCTTAATAGTTGTTTTTTATTTGAAGTGTTAGTCTCCCTTTCAACCACTGAGGGTTATCTACAGGTTACCACCCCATTCTAAACAACCATGGCACAGGACAAGCTTTTACTTATAAATAAAAGATTGCCCTGGGCGGGATTCGAACCCGCAGCATCAGGATTGTGGACGGATCCACAGAGCTACCCTGGTGCCCCGCTTAATAGTTGGTTTATTTATTTTTGTTTTTCAGTTAGTAAGCTATTTTTCTCTGAAAGTTTGATGTTAATTATCTAACTTTGTCTGGAGCCGAGAGGATAATAGCCGTCCTCCCCCTGTTATGGATTTGTGGGGGGTGTTACACAGCCCTTATGTCAGAAGGAGAAGAAAAGAAAATGGAATCAATGGGGGGGCTAATGACAGTCTGTGTGTGTGTGAAGCGTGCCATGTCAGGCCGAAAGTAAATACAGCCCCCCATTGCAGCGTTATCTAACTCCGGCGAGATAAGACTCGCCCTTTCAGATATCGCTTCTTTTCTTTTCGGCCTTTTGTGCCTGGCGATATTTCTGTTATATTCCAGCTACAATGTCCCCCTTATCTTTGGCAATGGCCGTTCTTACTCCATGTCTCTCATTTCCAGGTTCCGCAGGACTCGGCTGTCACACATGTCCTGCAATGGACCGACCCAATTAGGATTTACTTCCGCCCTGTGTTAAACATAATTATCGCCTCTGTATTAGAAAGCTACAATGGGACCTTACTTATTTCACGGGTTGATGTGCACCAACACACACTTTTAGTTTACATGGAGAGTTTTTTGACCGTAGATATTATTATTAGATTATTTTAGTTGAGGTTCGGTCAAGGTAGACAAAAAAAAAAAAAAATACAAATTTAAAAAGGTTAAAGATTATCTGCCAACGTTTCGGCTTACAGTGTAAACCATCTTCAGGGCTGTAGAAATACAATGTCATGAGAATACAATAACAATTTACCATATTATAATATATAATTGCCATAATTTAATGTGATATCAAAAGTATGAATGTAGAAAGATATGTAAGAGAATTTTAAAACAATCAGACAACAACCTATTCAAAGAATTATTGAAAACTAAATATCTTTCTACATTCATACTTTTGATATCACATTACATTATGGCAATTTTGTATTATATATAATATTGTATTCTTATGACATTTTATTTCTACAGCCCTGAAGATAGCTTACAATGTAAGCCGAAAAGTTGGCAAATTATCTTTTAAAAAATTCATTTTTTTTTTAATTTGTCTTTTTTTGAATCTACCTTGACCGAACCACAACTAAAATCAACTAATAACTTTTAGTTTATTTTCTTCCTTTCTTTTTTTTTTTTATATAATTA
>KZ808258.1:14949-32053 GCA_000696205.2 Oncopeltus fasciatus
ATATATATATCAGTTTACAATACAGAAAATAAGTTTCTGATGGCGATAAATGTTTCAATATTAATTATAATATATACCAGGTACCTTAATCAATTTTCAACTAGTAAATAAATGGCCTAATAAATAAAGGACCTGGAGCTCTCTCCAGCAATAAGAAATTTCTTTGATTATTTAGGTTTTAGTAAGGGTTATTCATCTCAATAACCTCAGAGTATTCAGGTATTAAAAATCACGATTAAAAAAATATGTACGTCATACTGCATAATATTTACAATCGTAATCAATTTTCAAACAATCATGTGGAACGCAACGGGTTATTTTTGGATTCACTGTTGTCTGGGATCTGTGTAAATATGTCATCTCTTGGTAACATATCGATCTTTGGAGGAGCCTTGTTATTGGTACCAGTCCATCCCGCATGGCCGATAGTCGATTCATCTTTGCCTACCTGATGCCCGGCATTCCGGAGTCAATGTCGAATTCCACACAACATTCCTCATTGATACCGCCAGCATACGAGACCAATAAATCTTAAATATTGATTCATACACCCATAAAGCTGTGAGGCTTTAGGATAAATAATAATAATAATAGGTTATAGATAAATAATTATAACAAATAAACTGATCGTAAAATGGAGTGTGTGAGTGTATTGCATTAGAGAAACAAATTTTGTAATTAGACTTAAGAAAAGGACAAACCTTCAGATGCTAAATGTCACCAAGTATTTAACCAATTTTTTATTTTGAACTAGATGTCTGGGGATAAAGAAATATACAATTCTATCATTCATTTCAAATTACTTAAGAGATACTTTTACAAAGACTTACATTTAAGATAAATTAAATGAATACTTATATCTGTCATTAAGGCAGTAAATTTGTAAATATTATTAACTGTTATTCAATAATGAATAGCATCTATCAGGATCAGTAAAATTCATCCAAGATATCAGAATTCATTCGATCATTGTCCACCAGATTTGGTAGTCTTTGAAGAGCCTTCAAATAACAATGGCTCTCATCGTAATAACCATGGATTGTAATTTAATCTATAAAAAGAATCAATGGTACAAATACTGCTGAAAAATTTCAATTCAAGGCTGATTCTATCTGTTGCTCACAAGTAAAGGAGTGAAGATCATATGTCTGAGACAATGAGGCTTATGAAAACAGAGCTGACCCTATTCCCTTGAGGAATAAAACAATGAAAAACCCACAAATCCTAATAATTGTGTTATTATAGAAAAAGTAAAGAAAAAGAAAATATTTAATTTTTCAAGCGTCAAAAATTCTAAAAATATAGAAACTAAATTTGATACTTTAGTTTTCTACAAAACGTTTGTTAATGGCTGAAATAAAGTGAGAGAAAGAGGATTTAAAGGAAAATCAAAAATTGAAATTGTTTATATTTTCGTTATTATTTTATCTATAAAAAATTTGTATTAAAATTATAGTAATAGTTGTCTAATATGCAATTTTCAAAAATATACGTTTTTTTAATGTTTACAAATGACACATAATAAATGTATTTAAGAATAAATGTAGGAGGATTAAGCGCTTCCGCCTTCAATATCTCTCCACGCGGTCTTTTAAGAATCAGTCTTAAAGACCTCAAATTTTACCTTTTTGTCTTGTATGATCAACTCAATGACTACATTTATCTACGCAAATCTTCAATGAAACGAAGAAAATCTACTTAGTTTGCACAGCTACTTCGTGACGGACTTGCTACCAAAAAATGACGCCTCCATCATTGCACAAACGTGTGTGTAAAATTGAGGGCAACGTTAGCATCGTACGTACTCATTACGAGAAAAATTAAAAACTCATGAAACATGTCGTCAAAACTGGTCGGAATATTCCGTATGGGTAACTGTAGTACATTTAAAGAAGCCAGTGAAGTGTATACCTATGAACAAGAGAAGTGTAGCAAAATTTAGAACGCATGAAGATATTTTCTATAAACTTCTATGACTAAGACTTGTATATGATATTCAATTATATAAGTAATGAAGAAACTCTATAGTTAATGTTAATACGATGTCTAGTCGGTAATTAACTAATTAATTTAAAAAAATCATATATTCAGCAATAGGTTTCTCAAATAAAATCAAAATTATTATTAAAAACTTGTACAAGTCCTTTCAGAAGTACAATGCATGTAGCAATGATCTGAAATATATTTTTTCCAGTTAAATGATACTAAGATTAATATATAAGTCCGACGGTAGTAAAAACATTTGACTGACAGTTAATGTTTACATCATGTTTGTCTTTCTAGAAAAATAGGCCGGAAGAGTATGATTCGCTGTCATAAAAATGTCAGATTTCTAAAATTTAAAAATAGCTATGGAAGTTACAGAAACAAGAACAAATACCTAAGGATATCCTCCGCTTAAAGACTTTCCTCTAGAAAATGTGTAAATTATGATTTCCTTCCGGTTTTTCCCCCAACACATCTTGTATCAGAGGTACCAAAGTTGGGTAAATATCTCTATCAGGGGTGCCAGGCTAGCTCAGGGGATCCGTACGGGTCTCGCAATCCTGACGCCGCGGGTTCAAATCCCGCACAGGTCAATCTTTTATTTATAATATAGAAGCTTGTCCTGAGCCATGGGTGTTTAGAATGGGGTGGCAACCTGTAGATAGCCCCTCCCTCCAATGACCCTTAGTGGTTGCAAGGGAGGCTAACCCAGCAAAAAAAAAATAATAATATCTCTATCGAATTGATTTCCAATGTCTAGTTTTTTTAATTAGTTGGGGTTTCAGCCAGGATGAGAAAAAAAACCCATGATTTGTAGGTAATTATTTTAATTTTTTCAAACTTTAAATAAATATACTTTTAAATTTTTAATTATCATCAGTGCTATAGTGATGACACCCCCTCCCTCTCCAACGGAGATCTCCTCAAACATCACTTTTGCCCTGATGATGACTTATATCATAAAAAGGATCAATCACATAAATACATAAAGATTGTCTAATAGCTGGACTTTGCTTGAATGCTCGTTTAAAATGTTCTAAGTTTCAACGACGGATACGATCGAATGAACTCTATAATAATAATAATTAGCAGCTGTGTCTTATAGAATTTTATAGTAAAAAAGAAAAAGAGGTAGTTACTGAAAAAGCTACAAAACTATCAAACCGTCGGAAATTCGGTAAAATTTAGAAATATATAAAATAGAAGGCTAAAAAATAAAATAATTTGGTTGAAAATTTTTTCGCAGTGTGTTTATTGTAGGATTTTAAATTTTAATATTGAATAAAATTTGTGAATGAAATACAGAATTTATTTAGAAGGCAAAACTTAATTCAAAGTAGGAAATATAATATAACACTACGAAAAGTTACTTTTGCAAAATTTTGCTATTAGCTAAATTTAAATATCAAATTTATTTTACGTAGATTTTAACCATTATTAAATTTATAAATTCCTCTTCCAGGTATGACATGTCGAACATTAGCTTATTACTAAGAAGCAATCATTTTCGCGGAAGCTTGGCAAGAAACAACGTTTCGTCATGGCCTAGCCTAAAAGAAGAATTTATAAATATTTATGAAGAACTTGGAAGTCTATATGAACGATTATTCAATTATAAATTATATTCAGGTGTAGAAGTATATTTTGGTTAATTCATATTCATAAGAAGTACTACATATATTAAGGGTAGTGAAATTTAAATCAGGGCGGCCTGCTACACTATTAGGAATTACTTCATTTTGGCGGAGAAAAAGGCTGTTCATCAGATAAATCAGTACTGAGCTGTCATCGGAGCCGACTCCAATTGAGCTGAGATCCTGAAGCAATGAGGAAGTCCTCGGCCGACTGCAAGGATCAGAGCTGATTTCTTCAGAACCTTCTACTAAACTCTGCTTCCAGAACAGTTCCAGTCGTCACATCTCGTGTTTTTAACAATTTTAATTCCTTTTTCCACATACTTAATTACAATATTTTAAATATTAACCCTTGTCCTTTCGGCGACAACTACTACTACTTTACTTCAGTAAATTGGTCAGATCTTTGTCTTAAAGCTCTTGATGCGCCGTGATCTCCTGGGGACCTAGTCAGTAAATAATTTGAGATAGTGGAGTCATTAGTCACCTTCCCTCCTCATGTGATTGTCATTTTTACAATTCATTGTAAAAAAATTACAAAATGTTTTTCTTTTTAACAGAATCTAATAAGTAAATAAAGGTTAAAAAAAAAAAAACGCCCCTGAAGATGTATTTCCTATGGAGCGTTTAAGCAAGGCAATAAGTGTTTATTTTCAAATAGAGCTTAGTACTATGCTCGAGCACAGCATAGCATACCTAATTAAGTTTCTTAAATAAAAACAAAATAAAGAACAGTCTAACCTCCATGTTACATTCTTAAATATCTTTGTAAACATATTTGGTTAGAATGCCATTGAAATCAAATAAATATATTACTATATATACTATTAATTTCAGTAACATACTTGTAGTAAAAAATATTTTATTTCTCATCCAATGGCGTACGGTTATGAGCTCAAAAACTTGGGTTTTTATTATTCTTTAAATTAATAATTTATTATATAACGCAATTTTACGCAAAATTTTACCCATTCAAAAAATGCCAGTAAAAATAGTGACGATAAAAATGTTCATTATCAAGGACTAGTTATTTCAGATTGGCGGAATGCTAAAATTTAATTCAAACAATGGCGATATGTTAATAACTGATGTGCAAGTAAGTATGCAACTTGCATATGCGTTATGCTATATGCGAATTTGGCATCATCATTTTCGCTTACTTTTCTAAAACCAGATATAGAATCATGAATATTATAGTGAACTGTAAACAGGCCTATTTGTGGCAATAATTATTAAAATTTAGTGCAAAACAATAGGAGTGTTTGTTATTTTAAATTTAACTAAAAGCCATATATTAGTAGAGTAGGGATAGACTAATAATTGATTTTAAATCATGACTTGAGCGGATTAGAGTGAATGACTATAATAAAGTCATAAGAATACACACTGACCTCAAGATGCGATCTTGTTCAGAGGTAAGGTGAGGTAACCGTATTGACTGGGTCGCTACACTCGCCTAGCGAAGGACGGCCATACCGACTGCTTTACATACAATATATTCAAATTAACCTTTTCAACTTATTTATGAAGAAAGATCGCGTCGACACTTAGGCACACTGGCAAACACACACGCACATACGTCCAAGGCGGTACACGTAACGAGTTGATATTCGATACACGTCTCAGAATTTCATTGTTACTTGCGACACGCAAAGAGAGCCCACCTCTAGGTCGGCCTTAGACCTCCGTGCTCAAGAAGGAAGGAAGGAACAGAACATACTTTCCTGAAGCACCGTGCAAAACATGTCTCTTTAGGCCCTGCGATATTTCTTGTCTTCGTTTCTGGAAACAGTTTATGTTTATGTGTCATGTTCATGATAAACTATCTAACTTGGTATTTTTATTTAAGTTTATAGGACTCGTAAACATAGTTTTACTCCTTATATGTTGTCTCTATGGAAGTGTATGATATACAAGTGAATATAATAATAATATGGGTCCGATTTAACTCGAAATTTAAAGGTAATGAAACTGGTCTGGTTTCCAAAGAGATCGGGAGTTTATGCTGGAAGTGATGTCATCTTCGTTCCAATAAACAATTAAAACTTATTTTTATTGGTGTTGTACATACTGTGAAAGGAAACAAGAACCAATAAAGTCCTATAAAAATAAGACTACTCTCACCCTCCACCCAAAAAAACAAAAAAAAAATACACTCCATAATAAACAATTTATATTATTCTTTTTTTCCTTAATATATATATGCAAGAGTAGAAAAAGTATCTAACTTTGAAACTGCAACTACTATAAATACATCTCATATACTCAGTTGAAAGTTAAGTTCAGTTGACATATTCCAGATTTTATATTTTTCTTCTTTCATGTTTCTGTTTTAATATTCAAATATTTTCATTCGTCAATAATGTCTTGTACACCCCGCAAAATTGAAATTTCTTTGTAGAACTATTATTTGTTTTGCTTTTTATTTCTTTTCTCTGAACATCAGAGTAAGGGGTGGTTTTAAAGTAAAGTATATAACTCTATGTCGCAGACTTTTACAGGCTTTTATTTCTGAATAATAGCTTAACCAATGTGGGACCCCAGGTTCCAGCTTGAAAAATTGTTGGGTAAGTCTCAGCTTGAAAAATGCACTCGGATCTATGTGGATAGTCCCAAACCCCTTCTAACTCTTAAATAGTGAGACTTTTTTTCTCTTAATGGAACTACAATGGGATTTATTCCACAATTAATCATTCTAGAATAATCAATCATCTAAGAACTCATTAAAATTCAAGCTGTCAAAGCTTCTTGATGAACAATGATGTTGGTATTTTTTCTTCCAATCCCATTTGAAATCTGGGGAATTATTAAAAAAAACGTGTCAGATATAAAATGCAAAAATATTTTTTTTATTGCTGACTTTAATTACTGATTGTTACTGTTATGAGTCAATGGTATTAACATACAAAATGGGTGAATTAAAAACTAATAATTTATAATGATGAGATGAAATGTATAATTGTATAAATATTTATTTGGTTGTGGTTTATTATCTCACGTAAATTTTAAACAAAATAATGAGAGAGAATAGAAAAAAAAAATCTATCTGTCCCAGCCAGGACTCAAACCTGGATCTCCTGCTATCCGGGGCGGTATGCTAAACCATTACACCACTGGGACGAGCTAGATATCTTATTAAATTCCCACCACACTAGCGAGAGCCTAACCCACGAGAAAGACGAATACATCGTCTTAAACTCGAAGGAGCTGACATTGTCAAGCTATTTGTCGACTCTCGTCATTTACTTTTTTTAAATTTTTCTTTATAAATATTTATTTGGTAGTAGTTTATTATCCCATGTAAATGGTAAATAATTAATGAGAGGGAATAGAATAAAAAAAAAAGTTCGAGTTTAAGACGATGTATTCGTCTTTCTCGTGGGTTAGGCTCTCGCTATTGTGGTGGGAATTTAATGAGATATCTTGCTCGTTTCGGTGGTGTATCGGCCCGGACAGCAAAAGATCCAGGTTCGAGATAGATTTTTTTTATTCCATTTCCTCACATTAATTGCATAATTGTATTTTCTTTTAAATCGCCCGATTCATATTTCCCTAAAGTATCACATTTCAATTGATTTCCTACATAGTAACAGATCTATAGTACTGTGAATATGTTATCTCGTTTATAAACATACATTAACATGATCGTCGTACATGCTATGCGTTATACATTTTACACATTATAGGATTGTTATTTGGCTTTCAGCCACTAATAATCGAAGTCGATTATGTGCCTAATGGGAACACCCATTTCTCATATAGAATTTTTTACACATTTTTGTTGATGATATAAAATATATACTAACTAAAATATTAGAGATCAATAAGTTGCTTAAAATGAATTAGAATTTTAATATAATTCTTATTTAAAAAAAAATTATAGGAATATAAAATACTTTCAATGAATAGTTTTTGTACCTATTCTTATCTAAGCTTTTTGTCTGAAACGAACAGAGAGCATTATTGAGTGTTTTGTGAGAATAATTATTGCTGTCCATGGAGAGATGAAATTCCGGCAGTCTACTGGTAATAATAGATTAAATAGATGTTCAACCTACTACAGAAAATTGCAGGAACTGGACCGATTACGCAGCAAGAACGAGATTTGACCAAGAATCTATCCACTTACGCAAATTAACTATTATCAGTTTTTTCAAAAATACATCAATCCCCTCCTTAAAGAGCACACACATATTGACAGTGTGGATCCCTCTCTTGATGAGCCGGCAAGGTAGGTGAATCGTCGCCCAGGTAACGGGACGGTGCCTGCCCACAGGTAGGTTAGGCTACACAAGGTACTGTTACCAAGGACAACCAGGACAACTTTTACTCCAGCCAATTGCGGCATGTTCTGGGCTTCGAACCCAATTTAGGTGGCAACGCCCTTCTCCTACCGTCTATTAAGCTAGGGTCATTTATCTGAAATAATTAGCGTCTCTGATATATTTTTATTTTCTCTATGCTTGTTGTATTTACCAAGTAGATACACTTTTCCTATGTAATTTGCTATTACCTCAGTAATTAACATCCCATCATAAGTGGTTTGCTCTAAAAAAAAAAAAAAAAAATGTCGCAATATTCATAGTAAGTGCTCACAAATAACTTCCTTTTTAACAGCCCGGGATAGTAATCACTATTTTCATGAAATGACCTTCAAACAATAAAAGTTAAAAATAATAACCATGTAAAATTAAAGAAAAATACTTTATTTTTCAAGGTACAGCAAAAGGAATTAGTAGGAAATTATATTTCCCTACTTCACATGGACAAACACGGAGAATTTTTCTTGAAATTTCTATAAATTCCTCGTTATAATTTCTAGCAAATGTGAGAAATCAAAATACAATTGAGTAAAACCTATCAGTTCACCTATATCAGTGTTTACTGATTGTATACTAGCAACCATATTTCTTTAAACTTGGTACTAATGTGGCATTCACTTATCTCTGTCTTTGGGTGTATGTGGTTTGTCTGTGTGACTAAACGCCTAATATGTCAATGTTTTGAAGTATAATTAGCTCAATGATTCCACATTTTATAAATATTGCTGCAAACTTTTTTTTTAATTTTATTCCTGAGACATCAACAATTTGGTAGATTTCTTAATATTAAATGACCAAAAATTGTTGTGACGAACCAGTTTTTTTGACAAATAGCCTGCACCTAAGCATAATCAATGGTTATTTTAGTTCTATACTTCAAGTTAAATGCGCATAAATAACTCAAAGAATTACCTTTATTAGTGCTGAAATTTATTTGAGAAAAAAAATAAAAGAAATAGAAAAGTAACTCATAAAAATTATTTTATGATATCAAAAGGTTCTAAAAGGGTTCTATGGTAAAATATATTTTAAAAAAAGACGTTATGTCTGCATTTGGAATGGCATAATGGCTTTTTCATTTCTCAGAAAAACTACACTTATAATTTCTTGATTTATTAAAATTTATTTAAAATATAATAAGATCAACATATAATTTGCAGTATTTTAAACTTAATATAAAAGACTAAGATTAAATTAAAATACTATTTATTGACCAATTAAACTTATAATGATTAAATTAAAATTTATCAATTAATAATAGGATTTATAGATTTTTTCAATCGATAGATTCCGGATACATGATAAGGGTATCAAAATAAATTTTGAAGTTAAGATGAATATTTTTACGATTTCAGACGACTATACACCCCTGTTAGAAAATAGTTAGGTTTAAATTTACGAGATTAATTTTTATATACAAACTATTTATAAGTTTATAAACTGAAAAATGGGGTAAGCCAAATAATGTTTTTAAAATTTTGAAATGTTTAACTTTGAATGTAATATTGAAATATTATTGAACAGTTTTTAAGTTAATTTGTTTTTTTAATAGTTTTTAAAAGTTTCCTTATGATTAGAAAATTTACAACAAAAAAAAAAGTTTATCTTCCAAAAATTAGAAAAAAAGGATCACTAGATCAATAAATAAATTTTCTTTCACTTTTAACAATTTTTTTTTCTTTTTTTTCTGAATTTATGAAGAACACTTATAGCTTTAGCTTATTAAAATGGAAAACGTTTAGGAATAACGCATTTGAAGAGATTATCAAAATACAAAATCTAAATAATTTACTAAAAGATGGAGAAGAAAATATACAATGTTCCTACTTTTTTCAGGACTTTTTTAGGTGAAATTTCTTTAAATTTGAAATTACAAAAATCCGATGGAAGTACAGTGGAAACAAAGGAGAAATTCGTGTTTATTTTATTCAAGAAAAAAATATCCCGTGTAATTTATTTATTATTTGAGCTGAATGTTTCTTCATGTCAGTAAGATTTAGCTTCGGTTTAACGCTCCACTTCACCTTGGTCGGATTTTGCAGGTGAACGAATGCGAAAAAAAGTTTGAGCAGACAGTTATGTAGCTTTCGGAGAATATACCAACGCCAAGTATTACAAGGTAAGGTTTTTCTCTTCGACTTCTAAATACACCTCAATTGATAGCTATTTCTTACTTGAGGCGAATTCTTCTTATTTTAAATACCTCTGTTAAAAAGCGACATTTTCGAAGTACTTAACTCAGTAGTAACTTAAGCCTATGTCAGAAACGTTAGACGGCGATATTAATTTTCTATAAAGAAACATGTGAAATGTTTTCGGTTGTTTTTATTTACTTTGCATTATTTTGACAGGGATAAGAAAAATGTCTTTAATTTTGTTTAAAAGATCAAAGTGAAGGTGAACTAACTTGATCTATATTTTCTGAATAGGCATTGTTTGGTTTGAAATTGTAAATAAAATTATGTTTAAATATTTTAATAAAAAAAAAAAGACACCTGTTGCTTGAATGACCCGATTTTTACACTACACGCCAATAAAAATTATTACTAACTTTGTTATTATTAACGTTGTAACATAAAATACCAGATTTATAACCAAGTTGTGCATTATTTTAAATATTTTTTCAATTAGAATGTGATTAGTTTAAAATCCAAAGTTTGAATTCTGAAAAATATATTGAACGAGAAAATGCAGGTAATATACTCCAGATATTTGTTTCAAAATAATCATATAAAAAAATTGGCAAAATCTAATTACTAAGAACATATGATACAAGAAGTTTAAATAAAAAACGGGCAATTGCAAATATTACATATGCATTGAATTTTGAGCAAAAATTAAAAATTGAATGCTCAATGTACCTAATCTAAAAAGTGCTCAATTAAAGTAATTTTAGCAGCGATTTGATTAATAATATAAGTAGGCTCAGGAATTAGGTATATCCTTCTGTCACTTTATGAACGAAATCAGTGACAAAGGTTTCATCAAGTTCTATTTTTAAAATAAATTTTGAATATTTAAAGGAAACTGTACATTCGCAATTAAAATACCAATGTTTCCATTTCTGATCTGCAGTTTCTATACACTCAGCAAGGGCGAAAAAGGATCCCGCTAAATTTGTGTTGAAAGTGAAAAGATCAGTTTTAGATCGAGACCTGTCAGAGTTCGTCGGAGCAAACCCGAGATAGTGAATGGCCACTTTGACATTATGGAAGTCAAGAGATACAGCTAGCACAGGTTAAGCCTACCTGCTCTTTTCTTGACTCTAGCTGCCTCTGGCCCCTTCACCTTGACGGCATCGGCGGCGAATATGACGGCTGCGTAGACACATACGAGGAGGACTGTAAGCCCGGGGCGGTCGGCCGGCGTGGTCCACATGACGTCTAGCACTGGCGGGTAACTGTGGAGGACTGGCGGGCTTTCTCGCCACCTTCTCCAGGGGGCAGAAGAAGTAGGGGGTAGGGGGTGGACGGGACAAGGTCGAGTCTGGAGGGGGGCTCGCCCAGCTGACTCACGAGGGGAGGGGACGGGCTTCCTAAGTAAGCCTCGCCTAAGTCATTCCTCTTGTCCTTCAGCACCTGTCGCCTTGCCACTTACGATCTTATAAGTAATGACAAAAAAATACAATTGACTTAAATAATTACACAACTTAAGTTTTATATAGAATGTTAGCTCCTATGATACTATGTATCATATACATCTTAGTTATATGACATATTAGCTCCAAATTTCCCTAAATTTAATATCCGTTTTTGTTTTTTTTTAACCGCATTCTGGAACATAGTTTTCTAACTAATTACTAGGTTTATCTTTTGCTTGAATTATAGTACGAATTTTGTTTTAAATTGAATTCAAATGCCTCCTAAATAAACCGATAAATAACGAGTTGGATCCTGTTGCATTAGTATTATGCCGCGTCATTCTCATTCATTTCGGTACTACTATGGTTCCTTGTTATCTTCGTAGCCAGAAAGTGAATTTTATAATTCCCCAACTAGACTCCCTTTTGGAATGCTTTTAAGCTCCGAGGATAAGACTGTACATATCGAAAGCACTCATCTTTTCAATAAGGAAAACATAGAATTTAAACAAAGTGAGCTTTTTACTTCAATTCTTGAAGAATACTTAACTTTTACCAGCACCTTTCAATGTATTTGATCTTCAGAAAGTGTGGGGTTGTTCAATATTTATTTTTCACTCCAACTATTTGGAAAGTGTGGGGTTGTTTAATATTTATTATTCACTCAAACTATCTGGGAAGTGTGTGATTGTTCAATATTTATTTTTACTCCAACTATTTGGGAAGTGTGGAGGGTTGTCCATTACTTATTTTTCACTCCAACTATTTAAGAAGTGTGGTTTGTCCATTACTACTTTTCACTATAACTATTTGGTAAGTGTGGGTTGTCCATTACTTATTTTTCACTCTAACTATTTGGTTAGTGTGAGGTTGTACAATATTTATTCTTCACTCCAACTATTTGGGAAGTGTGGGGTTGTCAAATATTTATTTTTCACTTCAAATATTTTGGGAAGTGTGGGGTTGTCAAATATTTGTTTTTCACTGATGTAATTTCTTCTTTAGATTTGAATTTATTGGTGGTAAATGAAACAGGTACTTTTTGAACTCATGCTATATTATTTGAAGGAAGAAATATTGAACATATTAAATAAAATGTAAATCAATCGCCTCTCTTACGCAATTTCTCTCAGAACTATTTTTTATTTTTTAGTTTTTTATAAGGCATGAACATTTTAAAGTGCTAATTCATTTGCGTTGATTCTGTGATATTCACAGACCTTCCTGTGTTATTCTAGATGAGTTCCTGCTAAAGAACATATAGGAAGACGGAAAAATAATTAAATGAATTTATGTGCACCATTTAACACTAGCTAATATTAACAAATATAGGAATAAGGATAGTAAAGAAGGCAAAATTAATGGTATATACTTTAAGTTAATACGTTTGACATTGAAGCTTTGACTAATCAAAATAACCAAGTAAGGTGTAACGATATTAATTCGAATAGTGAAAATATGAATATTCCATTCCTACAACCAATGCTTAAATTTGATTTTCCATTTATTTTCAATGTTATGAACTTTTTCAGAACTTAGTGAACGCCTTATCAGAAAAAAAAAAGAATTACGACAAAGAAAAATTAACTTATTTCTTTCTTTAATAAAACTGTAGAAACTTAATATAAATTAAAATTATAGTTAATAAACTCTGCACATATTAGCTCCTAATTTCCCTAATTTTAATGTCCTTTTTTCTTCTGTTTTTTTCTTTGAACCACATTCTAGAACATAGTTTTTCTAACTTTGGCAAATATATTGTAATTACTAGGTTTATCTTTTGCTTGAATTATAGTACGGATTCTGTTTTAAATGGAATTCAAATGCCTATAAATTAGAAATATACGTATATTAGAAAATACAGTAGTATCTATGAAAAGTTTCTCTGGGAAAGTATATCAATGTTTGAACCAATATTTTCAATTTATAATGTTAACGTTCTTTTTTAATAAAAGTTTTTGTCAAATCTAATGTTTTAAATAGAACTTTTTTTTCTAAAATTCTAGAATGACCAACAGCAGATTGGAGGAATATTTTACCAATTAAAAAAAAAATACTGAAAATATAGAAAATTTCTTATTATGCTTACAATCACTTAAAAATATCCAATTCCTTTTCTTATTTAAATTAGTGTTCGCTGGAAGTAAAGAACCGAATTTAAATAAATTGTCGCTCCTATGATAATTTCAGTCTGCCCAAAATTATTTAATCACTTTTAAAGTTTTAATATCAAGGTATTATTATGTTCATCATGCTTAAGAAATATGTATGGGATAATTTTACTTTATAATTTTATTCAACAAATACAAAGACTCTGAGTATGCATATACCAACTTTGCTCGAGTTGTCTACCGACTGTTAATAATACAAACAGATCATATCTGTTTAGTTAATGTTTTCTTTTTTACAGATAGCCATGTGTACAAAAAGTAAAAAAATAAAATATTAATATTTATAAATGTATAAATATTTATGGTAACTAGACATATTTAAAAATTGTTTAATATAAGAATAGAACTACATTCAAGTGACTCTCATTGTTTATTTTTGAAATGTTAAAGCTTGGATATAGTTCTACACTAAAAAATATACTTGTCATGAATTTCAAACGCTTCTGATTTTATGAAGGCATTGACAATCCAGTTTCACTCTGAGCAAGCAATTATAAGAAGAATGTTGTCAAGGTTTATCAAACCGCAAAGGATCATGCTGCTAGGGCTATCAATTGCAGGGGTATTGACCGGCTCGCAGGGTTGAGGACATACCCATTCAAACAGAGGAATTTCATTTCAAAGGACGAATTCTGGCTGCAACGAGCTCCAATCCCGCACTTTCTCTTAGTGTAAGATAACACGACGTAGAGTCGGACACAAGGATGGATGGGATGTTTACATTGCGAAGGTCGGGGACTCATCCCGTTGAGCAGGCCTCCCATTGACTGAGCTCGTCCCGTAGTAAGTGTGTGTGGTGGGGCGCGCATCTGCAAGGACGTCGGGTCACAGGCAGTGGCCATCTCTAGCGAGCCTGCTCATCTTCCTGGCAGAGAGCAGTGTCAGCGCTTGGTCTGCCGTTACAGGTCATTCACGCTCGGGGAGGAGGGCCGAGCTTGTCCGAACAGCTTCGTATGGCTTGTATTCGTCAGCGGACCTTCCCATACATATGTACTTCTGCTTCGTAATAATAGGGACAAAGTCTTTCTCTGATAATGTGTAATTGTTCACATTCTTTTTGGGAAATAGTGAAAGTAAAGCTTATATGAATAATACATTAATGCAGTCACAATAAAATATGGTAACATTGACTAAGTATATTTGCACATGGTTATATGCACTTGGAGATTGACTGTAATGTGTTCATCTCCTTTATATTGACTGAAATAGATTTAACCTGAATAGCGAAGTTATCCAATACTATTGTGTTCAGGGTTTTTAATGATTGCGATTGCAGGCGCTAAGGCTAAAGCCATTAATGCATACATATATACATACAGTAAAACATTAGCCACATGTGTGATATATAATTGAATGTGTAAATAAGACTGTAATAATTGACGTTACTGAGAATAATGCTCCAATGATTTGGTGTTTATTGAAGAAATTGCAACTCTTAAAGTTTTGTTACACGCTAAAACATTTCTCTAAGAAAGTAGGCAAAAATGGACATGGAATGTTTGTAGCATATAAGAATGAGCTCGGTTTTTGCTGAAATTGTGATACTACACACAAAAACTGCGCTCATTTATACTTGTGAGCTGATTACACGGAGGGATGTGATATCCCTCTAGACATCTATTAGGGAGAAAAGTCTTGATGCACAAATTAAATGTGTGGAGAGAGTATTTAGTCAGTATATGTAAGCGTAGGTTTTATGTATTTTATATTATGTGTAATGAGTAGAAATAAACAATACTTAAGAATTTACTCGGTGAATGTCCATCGAGAGAATTTATGTTCGTAGCCCGACCATATATTTAGGGGGGAGACTGAGCTAAGTTCTAGTCCACTTTATAGTTAGATAAATGATCAAACTTTTAATAAGTTTTAAATATTAATTCAATATACATTATATTTATAATAATTATAAGATACTGACTATTGTTAAATTTTATCCATTATTAAAAAATGAATTAATACAAGGATATGCTAATAAAAGCCTAGATAACAAATTCAGTTATTTTATTTTAAATAATGGGGTCATCCTGATTCTCTAAGTAACATTCCGAAATGTTTTTCTTAAAATAAGTTTTCCGTACAATTATTTTAGAATATTAGTGTTAAAAAAATAATATATTCAACTTTCGAAAAAAAAGTTTTCTTGTATTTCATAAATAATAAACTTAAAATTTTTTGAAATTTTTACTTTGTATTTGTGCTCATTGTTGATTTTAAAGTTTTGAAGTCTTATGATGAATTTTTCTTTCACTTGAGATTTATTTAGAGGTGACATCTACAGGAAGCTACCGTATTCTAAGCACCTACTGTACTGGACAAGCTTTTATTTTTTGATAATCATTAACCTGAATGGAATGCAAACCCGCAGCACATGACTTGCGCATGTCTCGGACGTATACCCTTGGCGAAACCGGCACTTCACGGCATACTTTGAAAAAATGGAGAAACTTTCGTGTTCCATTAATATAAAAGAAGAAATTAAGGTGACCCAGAATTTACAATTAAGGTTCTCCTTTTTTTTTCAGCACAAGGAATCTCAAGGTGTTCTTACAATTATGTTTTTTCATATATTTTGAAGTAGATGGTAGTTCTTCAATTGGTCTAAAATTAAAATAGCTGCTGAAGTAAACATGTACCCCACCCACTCCCAAACACATACTTGCTTATTTCAGAAACCACTTTATTTTGTACCATGAAGTGTTGTAACAAAGTCGAGATATTATTTAAATAATCTGCAATGAGCACAACTTAAGTAGCTGTAGTTTTTTCGAGTCCACTAAAATACGCTATCTGAACCATCTGAATGAGGTAAATATTTATAACTTCTGTTTTTCTTCAACATAAAGTCTGCTAAGTAAACTACATGCGGTTTGAGAGAGTGAATTCAACACCAAGAAATACCTGTTTGCGGGAACAAGTGTCTCAGGGTAAATGTCCGTACTCAGTTTTATGACACTATTCCTTATTTGCAATTATCAGGTTTTGAGGAAAACGGAAGGGGAGTTATAAAAAAGTAAAATCCACTCTACTTCTGAACATACTTTCCCTTAAAAACACTAACAATAATTTTCTATTTTGCAATTAATTTTACGACATAGCTGATGAATACAATTTTTTAAAATAATTGTGCTTAATCTATGTATTTAAAAAAGAAGTAAAGTTTACCAGCGTATGTAATATTTTAAATCTTACTGTTTTAAAAATTATGGTTACAACATTAACAAATTTACCATTTAAAAAAAATTAAATGCAACACTTTATTGGATACTTCGTAAAATGTTTAAACCCTGGTAAATTTAAATAAAAAAAATTAGGAATGGCATTATTTATTCTATTAATAATATTAACTTAAGAGCTGGTCTAAGACAAAAACTATATATATTTATTATAAGATGTTTTTTTTTTGTTGGG
>KZ808258.1:90891-102969 GCA_000696205.2 Oncopeltus fasciatus
ATATATATATATAACTTTCTTATTATTGGCTCCTAAAATAATGTAGGTTACAACTGGACAAAATTTATTATATATAAGAATGCTTAAACGGGGGAAATTAAATTTTAGTTTACGTATCTTATGTTTAAAAATACATTTTGAGAGCAATAACCTCAATTTTCTGTTAAATGGAACAAAAATCAATGCACCATTATTTTTCCTTATTGAAATACTGGGGCTCTCTTTGCATACATAATTCAGGAAGAGAATTGATGATGTAATGAAAGGTGACTTATAGCCTTATAAATATGCTGATAAATTACATTGATTAGAGATGATAACAAGAATAAAATTTTTGCTAGTGAAAGAAATTGAACTGAACGGTGGGTAAGACAGAGAGGCAGGAAAGTAAATGGATCAGGGAAATTTATCCGATTTTGGGGGTGGTTTATTCTGATGATTAGCCACAAAGGCAAGGAAATTGTTGTAGGAACTATGCCATAAAGCCCCTTATCAAAAGGGGCCATAGTACTCTTCTTACCCGCCCCTTACCCACCGAAATATTTAACGAAGGAGGATATACAACGGAATGAAATGTTCGGCGTGGATGTTTAACAGATCCAAAAAAGAGCTTTCGAAGTGACAATTTTTTTTTTTTTTAACTTTTTACCAATACGTATATGTAGAGTGAAGAATGCTGCACACGAAGTTAGTTTGCAATACTTAGAAATTAGAAATTGCAGGGACGAAAACCACAATAATGTTCCGTTAGTAATAAATCTCATCAAGATTGGGGGTAGTAGTGCCTTTAAAGGCAATCTTTAAAGAAAAATTAAATGCTTGTTTATTGCTTTGGCTGTTTAAAACAGGGTGGTTACCTGTAGTTAGCCCCTTCCTATATGAACCTAAGTAAGAAGTTAAAAAATAATAGAAGAATGGGAGTACAGCTGCAACACAATCATAATTATCATAATCCAGTTCTAACGAGTGCCATTTTCATTTCAGTGCAATATAACTCATTCAGTAACACGAACATGTTTATTTACATACATGATGTACTAACGGGTAATCATTTAAGTGATTCTTCGAAAGGAATTTTCCAAACTTTAGTAGTTTGTTCTGAAACCTGACTATTTTCACTAGCTCCAATGTTTTACTTATCATATCAGCACATTAAATTTGCTTTAGGAGAGTAAATATAAATTATGTCAGAATAAATCTTTGAAAGCCTTCTATACATTTTTTTCCAGTCAGCATTATTTATCAAAAATTAATTTCAACTAGAGAAAATAAGTTTTATTCGATAATGATCTAGAATTTGATTTCCATCGAACGGACCTGTGGGATTTACTGACGTCGCGTATACGAGCCGCTGAAAATCCAATTTTGTCTAGTTTTGAATAGATTTGAGTAAAATTTATACTTGCAAGGAGGATTTGTTAAACCAGAAGAGAAGTAGATTATTTAGCAATATAAAAATTTGGAGAAGCATGATTAATTCATAAAAATTGAGAAATATTGAATACGTATAAAAATACATAATAAATATGTATAAAAATACATAATAAATAATTCATTCAATTGTATACTATTCCAGTATAATGATCTGAAAGCCACGCAAAATCCAAGAAAAGCGTACGTTAAGTGATGTGTTGGTTGAAACAGACTCTAATATTGAATTGACATATTGAAGAAAGTATAAAAAAAACATGACTATACATTCCTATTAAATTTACTGCAACGCACATGACAATTTCATTGGTTAGTCTCTTTTACGCTCGAGAGGGAATAGAAATGATAAAACTGTCTCTATAAACACTATCTCTTAAAAGAATTTCAATGTACAAATCATAGCGTTTATCTTTTCTCAATGTAGGTGTTTATGCAATTCCGTATCTGGGGCCAATTTACTGAGACGGTTTGATAGTTTTGAAGCCAACACGGAAAGAGACTTGTCTCACGGAATTGGCATAGAAGTATGGGGGAGGGAGAATTAGAAAATGCACTTCTACAGTCCAGATGAGGGGTTTCGTAACACGACCCAAGTGCAGTCCGGACTGCATAGGTAATCCAATCTCGGCTTTCCTCCTCTGCGGACTGCATACTTATCACCTGGTTCTCGAGTCCCTCCGCATTCCACCTGTGTGCGCAGCCATTGCACTTATTGGTGCATTGTTTTCCCGACAGGCGCAGGGTAATCGCCCCGCCATTAAGGCGCTAAGAAATACTCATCTGGCAAATTACAGCACTCTTTATTCTCCCTTAATGCAAATGTCTAAACATTCGGGCAACAGATTTTCATACGCAATAAACGTAAGAAGCATCTCTGAATATCTTTAAGATTATTATTATTTAATTGCTTTATTATCATAAAAACTCTCATTAAATAAAAAATAAATAAAAAGAAGCATAGTTAATTATCTTTACGATGTTTCAAGTAGAGGTTTTTACAATTCACACCCTGAATTGATATTGACATAAATATGTTTTATCAACTCTGTTTAATTGCAAGTACAATCAAATGGCTTAAATAACTCGAGAAATAGATTTTAATTTTCTACCGGTCTTCACCTTGAAGTTCCTCTAACCCGGACATGATCACTGACAAGTATACTGAAGACTACGGACACAATTCTAGCAGATATGTGCTTATGATACTCCAAATACCAGCCATGACCAAAGCCCTGAATGGACAAGCATGGCTGCCCAACTGTTAATTTTGAACAGTAAAAAGAAAGTTGGAGGCAAGAATATATCCGTTAAGACATTTGAACGTTGATTTTGGCCATGAGTTTCTTGTCCACAATAAATTTCAAATGTAAATAGATAAAAAATCTGACCACAACCATTGGAAAAACTTTCATTCCATATGATTTGGCTTATTTGACAGATATTGCCTAAAGGATCATCAAACATCTTTTAATGGTATCAGCAAGGTGACGCACTGCACCAATATTGCCTACTTCTACCAGTTAAGCTCATTGAGCCATCGAAACGTAAAACACGCTTTATAAATCTAAATTTTTGGAGAACATCGATAGTGAATATCGTACTCTATTTAACCCCACACAATTCTAGATGGCTACTCTGCGCACAGTTGCCAGAATCAAGAGGTATAAAATATATTAATTTTTCTTTCTATGTAATAGCTGGCTGGCGGAGGTTCTCAATCAAAGGTGGGTGAAATAATTGAGAAGTGGTCAGTAAACTCCACAGTTCATACATTTATTTTCTAAACAGATCGCTTTCGAGGCTAATGTCTCATCCTTAGTGCTCTAAGTTGGTCGAGGTGAACTCCCTCACAACATTCAACTACTAACTCTCTCAGACTTTCTGGCCGAACTTTCTTCTGGATGTCTGTCATAATTTCTTTCAAACCTGTTATCCTTTTCCATGTTTATATTTGTGATGTGTTCCACATTCCATAAATAAAATGTGTTTATTTCTAATTCTTAAAATAATGTATAAAATATAAATGGAAAACAAATATGAAAAAGTTTCTGTTTCATTTTCAGCATTTGGGCCATAACTGCCGGCTAATGTCTTTATATTTGATTACTTATAAGAACTGGTTCGTTGTCCCATTTATGTTGTTTATTCGAGATTCGTAGATATCTGTTTTATCTGTTTAACTCTCGGCGAGTCCAGATGTTGCCATCACATCACACTTCCACTACATCATTCTCGTCTTCTTCAATCCGATCTAAACGTCTTATAAGACCTTAAATATTTCTTAAGTGAGATTAAACTTTGACTCAGACTCCATTAAAAAAAAAAAAAAAAAGTTTCTTTGCATGAATAATTAGGTAATGAGTATCGATAAATCTGAGTTTTTAATAGCTTTTATCTGACTGGCTTGCACTATTATCGCTTGTTCGATCAGAAAGAATGACACATTCGCAAGATTTCAATTTCTAGTTATTTTAATTTAAAAAAAACAAAAAAACTAAAGTGTTCTTGAAAATAGCTAAGAAATATTACTTTATTTAAAAAAAAATTTTTTTTTAGTTTTTTTTTTTTGCTTCGGAAAAAGAACTCTACACTATTTGAGAGTTAATGAACTCTCAATCGTTTTGAAATACTCACTAACTACACCATTAACCACAAAATAAGAGAAAATTCACCAAAATCAGAGAAAAAAATAAGAGTATAAGACATATACTATTGTAAAAAAGAAAACCAGGATAATAAAATGATGAACTAAAGAAAGAAGAGCCGAAACGAAGCAAGGAAGGAAACTGTATAAAATGATATTTGGATGTTTGAGTGGTCCTTAATGGCCTCTTCGGATATTAGGCCATGTATATATGGTATATATATAGTAAAGACGAAGGGCTGGCTTATCTTAATCCTTTAGAGTTCATAGGAGAGAGATCCCCATTTCTACGTAGACATTCCTATCTATAGACTATAGGTAAAGCCATTTGGTTCCTAGAGAAAATTTTAAAATTCAAACTTTTAGAATAATATATTATCACATGAAATAAAGCCCATTGGTGGAACAGTTAAAAATTTGATAAAAATGGGCTCATTTGTTTCCATGAAATATCGTCTACTATTTTTAAAAAAAATCAATGTCAGTGCAAGTTTAATGGTAAAACATTAAATTTTTTGGAAGGATCATAATTTTTTTAATAATAGTATATTTATGATATCAGTTCGCTATTAACTCTGACGACATTTCCTGTGAATGGCTGTAACGAATTAGATGGACTTTGACATTATAGGACTGTCCATTTCAACGAAGTTTCTAATCGATTATGTGCCACAGCCACCAAGACTAATATGTTAAATTAAGGGTTAAAAGTTTGAAATTGCTCACACATTTAAACGTTTACACCTAGGATTAGTGTTAGTTTGACAATTTCATTGGATTTTACATTCTTGTTGTCCAATTTATTTACTGATGTAAAAAATTGGGTTATTATTAAGACTGACAGCCTATAAAATTAATAACCGTTTAATTGCTTATATTATTTGTTATAATTATTTGTATTTTCTTTTTTGTTTAGTAATTGGGTCATTATAACCCAAACAATAATTAAAAAATTCAGTCTGCAACAAGCTAACCAGTATTCACTCCCACACAAAAACACACACACACACACACATGCGCTTTGTTTATTCATTCGCTACCCATGACACAGTGAAGATTGTGATGGCCAAAACACCATTCCGGCTCATTTATGGCATTCAATGAAGAATTATTACTAATTAGGTTTGGGTGATTGCTGGAATAAAATCGATAGGATTTATTTGTCGACCTTCGAATTTTCCTCCGTGACAACCAAGTAAACAAGCAAGGTGTTGGAACCTACATTTGTTTTTTATGCTTTTCTTTTTATACCATTAGTTGTAACTCAATAAATTACATTCATATTCACATCATTTCAATAGTGGTATTTAATTTTCAGTAAAAATTTTGTAGTTAATAATTTCACTTATTAAACTATTAATAGGGGCGCCAGGCTAGCTCAGGGGATCCGTACGGGTCTCGCAATCCTGACGCCGCGGGTTCAAATCCCGCCCAGGTCAATCTTTTATTTATAATATAGAAGCTTGTCCTGAGCCATGGGGGTTTAAAATGGGGTGGCAACCTGTAGATAGCCCCTTCCTCCATGACCCTAAGTGGTTGAATGGAAGGCTAACACGCAAATAAATAAAAAAAATCTATTAATAAATACTTTAACAAATGATGCACTGTCAGTTAATTTTCAGCGTTTTGAAAATTACGGGATGGTTATAATGTTAATTCCTGCACTTTTCAGTAAAAATGTGTCCATAATTGAGGCTTTCCTTCTCTCCCCTCAGATTAGCAAAAACAACACGAAATTAAGCAAACAGTTTCTTAGAAAAGCAAATACTCCAGTTTAAATTTGTGCTATTTCTTTATTTCTAATTAAAATTTTTAGTACACTTTCAAGTGAATCTCTAACACAGGTATTAAATGAATAATACATTATTTGTAGGGATCGTAAATAATGGAAAATATCTATAAAAAATGCAGATAAGCCTATGATTAGGATTGGTTCCATTATGCAGGAGTGAAACTACTTCTTCTAATTAAACACATTGTATTTATAAATGAATATATATCAATTTGCATTCTAATCAAAAATGAAATACGTCTGTAAGTTAGTAAAAAAATTCCTGTAATTATATTTCAGGTAAACCATTACCCATTACTCTCAAGCAACTTAAATCTTTAGTTCACATATGTTATTTTTTTTATTAACATTTCAATTATACCTTGTAATTATGCTTCATAGCATTTGAATACAAATTATGACTGTTAAAGCTATGGGAAAGTTTTTAATAAAATTAAAGATTTAACTATAACCCTACCCCCTAATTATTTAATTAAATTCATTCAATGGAAAATAATTGAAATGAGGAATTTTTCTAAAATAAAATATAAGTAATGTTCAGTAGTATTCTCTAACAATTGAGAGTTTCTGATACTCCCCACTCCTGATTGTTTGTTATAGGTAAATACCTAGAATAATCATATGTATAATTTGAATTTTTTGATATAATAATAAGCAATTAAATATATGCTATATATTCTTTTACTCAGCGAAAAGTAACTAATTTTTGCTTATAGAGTGTTAAATTCCGATAAACCCGTACTACTAATTGTTAAATTTTGATTTATGTCTTATTACGTGTTTCTTTTATCAGTAAAAAACATCTGTTGAGTTTAATTTCTTTAAATTGGATATTGACAGCCGCTGCAGTCAGTGCCTTGACACTTCTAGCAGTCACACACACTAATGCAACAACTAACAGTCTTTTGCTCGACAATGCATTTTTATGCCTCTGCATAGTTTAAGAGCTATACGCCAAATTTAATAAAAACTTTAAAAACTGTAGCCTGTTGAGCGTTAAAAGGCACAGAACTACATTTGATATTTAATAAATATCAATGAATTTTTATTGATTCCTGAATGAAGGAAATATCTCAAAATTTTCAATAAATCTGTGATGAGAACATTCGTAATAGCTGTAACATATTTAAAAGTTAATTTAAAGCAGTTGACATATATAATCTGCCAGTGTGGAAATGAATCTTCTTTGCAATTGGCTTAAATAAATTGGTTAAAATACTTCAATTGTAGCGTTAGCAACTTACTTTTATGTCAACTTTATTTATTTTATTTTTCACATATTAATTTACATTGAATACTCGATGAAGTGAGTATTTTTTTTTAAAGAGTGCAATAGATTGGTTTATAGAATTTGCAACATCCATACAGTCCTGTGGTTACACATATCCGAGGCAGCGGACAGAGAGCCAATCGAAATTAGCAATACGTACTCGTAATTCGAACCACAGTCATTATATTTTCTTACGGCCGAATCACTGCAAATAATAGTCAAGTCTTGCCTTTGTCGACCGCCCAAAGACCGCACAATTCTCTGGGGATAAGTAGGAGAAAGTAGGCATTCTTGCGGCCTGTCTGCATGAAAGTAAGATATCTTCACATCCGATAAAAGGCCGTTCACATTTTTTCTTCTTTCCGGACTATTTTTCCGCGTGCATTCTACAACTGGGAAAGTGCAACAGAGACAAGCTGGAGGAGAAAAAAAGTGGAGGAATTCTGAATTTAGACAAATGTGCAGTAGATGTCACTCTAGATGTGAGTCGTAGATTCCTTCTATGGATTGAGCTATATATGTGTCTTACAACGAGGAAAACGCCTCAGACTCTAGAGCAATGTAAGCAAGCGCATTTCCTTTCTATATACTCCTCAAATAAGGCTTTTAACTATGTATAGATGCTTAATTTAATATTAGGCTATAATGTTAGAAAACTAAGCGAGAATAGAAAATCATGCTAGCTAAATGCGAAGCGAAAGTATTTTTCTCAGCAAATGTATTTTACTACTTTATAAATATTTTATTTGGTTGTGGTTTTTTATCCCTTGTAAATTTCAAACAATTAATGAGAGGGAATAGAATAAAAAATCTATCTGTCCCAGCCAGGAATTGAACCTGGATCTCCTGCTATCCGGGCTGGTGCATTTACCAGTTGTCCTGGTAGCATAACTGGTAAATGCACCGGCCCGGATAGCAGGAGATCCAAGTTCGATTCCTGGCTGGGACAGATAGATTTTTTTATTCTATTCCCTCTCATTAATTGTTTAGTAGTTTACTACTATATTGTAATTTTTAGTACTGGAAACTCGAGTCAAATTTTAAAATGACATTTAAAATTACATTTAGTCCTGTTTCTCTGTCTACAGTACCTCATGTACCTAGACATATTGAAGCTATTCAAAAATTTTTATAAATAAAAGCAACATAAACGCATTAAGATCATGCTTATGTTTCGAGGAAAGTAAATATAACTTTGGTTATAGTTGTTTTATCTAAAATGTATGTTGGGCAAAAACATTTTAAAACAGATTATTTCATTATATTCTTTAATTGTCATTTATACAATACAAACGCGCTCGCACGGACACAAACACTAATTATTATTAGGATTATTTACATTTTGTTAAATAAAAGAAAAATCTATTAACTTAAAACTCTATTTCGATTTTTTTTTAAATGAATGAATTTTGGTAATTGATAATCATTGTAATTTTTATGGAGTTGTATGTAACAATGATGATGTAACAATCATATTTCCATAAAGATGGCAATAAACGAGTGTAAATGACAAATTTTATACTAAAAGTAAGATCACTTAGGCTGACTCTAGACTAGCCGTGGAGTTAGAGTAATTACGTTTTTCTTAAAATACTGGTGAAAAATAAATAATCTTTTTACTCATATTGGTTTCTTTATTTTAAAATAAAATGCCCACTAAACTTTAGAAGTTAAAGTTATTAAAATAAATGTCTAATTTTTTTCCTAAAATTGCGGTGTTAGTATAAATATTATACAAATCACCAAAAAAAATTTTCTTTGTTATTTATAATTTTTGGCCTTCCTTTAAAACTTCTCGTTAATTTAAATAAAGCATAAAGCCCATGAATTTTTGAGAGGTTTTTCTATACATATCCTAAATACGAATATAGATTCTGCATTTTAAAAATAAGAGGGCTCGCCCAAGAGTCAAATTACTTTCTGAAACATCTTTCTTAATGTGAAATTAATAAAAGTTTTAAAATTGCATTTTAAACCTATTTTGATCTCTAAAAAAATTATGTAACTTTTCTATATTGAAAATAAATTAAGCTTTAAATGTGATCTGCCTCGAAAACTACCCTTTCTGACCTATTTCACCTATTAACGAACTCAACAAATGTAATGCATAAATGCCGTTTTAGTTTCGATATTCAAAAAATTACGGACATACGACAAAAAAAAAAAAAAAAAAAAAAAAAAAAAAAAAAAAAAAAAAAAAAAAAANATATGAGTTCCTATGCTACTTATTAAATTTCGTCTTAAAAATATAAGAACGATCAAGTTCGATAATTATTAATTTTATCATTTAGTGTGCCTAAGAAAACGCTTACTTAAACCTCAAATCTTTTATATTCATTTCAAATAATAAACTATCTAATTGAATTACTCATAGTTGGGATTAATTACATTAATTTCATTTAGTATTAAAATTATTTTAGAATATAAAGATCATATGTAATAATTTTTCAAAATATCACCTCTTGTTTTCTACTTCTTGATTGAGGGCGTATGGTCAAAAATAATTGACAATAATTCTAACAGAAATTACCCAATATTAATATACTTATTAATTATTGTTTAATTATTTATTGCTTAACTAGTTTCTCGTTCTCAGTAGCCTCTTCAGGGACTATAAATATTTTATGTAACTTGTTATGACGAATCTTCCGCTTCGAAAGTCTTGACGTAGATTATAAAACGGAAGGTTCATCATTATGGGTAATATATTATATTTTAAGCCCCTGAAGAGGCTACCGAGAACGTGAAACTAGTCGGGTAATAAATAGTTTTTAGTAGAATTATTGTAAGTTATTTCTGACCTTTCGCCATCCATCAAGGAGAGCAAATATAATTTTTACTTCGTATTAATGTCATACAAGCCCAAATTCATACTTTACAGATTGCATTTATTTACATAACCCCTTTTCTGTTTGATTTTGAAATCCATTATGGGGATATAAATTGGGAATAATAACTAAATTTGGACCCTAGACTGTTAAGTAAAATTAGTAGGTCTATTAACTTTCAATACTAGTTGCCCAATTTTTCTCCGTTAGTTTTAAAAGCTTGGGCAATTTTGTATAAATTTAAATTGTTGAAACCTGTTTAGATTGGTTAAACTAACTATTAGTTGGTTACAACGAAAAAAAATTAGAAAATATCTAATCACACTTGTCCTGATAGGAAATTATTCACTCATCCATCAACGAATTCATCCAATCTTCTTTCATTTAAAAGAAACATGAAATATAGTTTTTTCTCTACATCTTCTAAATAAACAAAATTCAGTTTTACAACAGTATGTGTGTGTGTGTGTGTGTGTGTGTGTGTGCAAAGTCTGCATAACTGTTATATATATATATTCTAGATGTGAGTCGTAGATTCCTTNAGTAGGCATTTCGCTGATATATATATATATTTTGGGGGGGGGGAATCAATTGGTGTGATTAATTGGTCACTCACTATCTAGGTGACTGAGCTCCAAAGACGGAATCATTGATTCTGAAAGCGCTCAAAAATTAGGGAAAGTACTGTTTAAAAACTTAGTAGAGTATTGATATCTTAGAGATCTCGGTTGATTAGTAAGATATAGGGAAACTCCTGATATCTTGATACGGCGAATCACGGATACAAGTATATATACCAAAGAGGTAGGGTATGGTCGTTAGAAGAGCGTTGTTTACTGCGTTAATGGGCTTACTGGCAAATGGAAAGCCCACGCAATCTGGGAAGGTCACCGATCGCTCTGCGGAATGCAGCCACTTGTGACCCCGAGTGAACGGCAGGTCGCCGGAATCAGGACTGTCGAGCTCCTGACCTCAAGTGCTTGGGAAACTTGTCCGCCTAGGTCGGCCAATGCCGGCGTCACAAATCCCTGGTTGTCCACGTCTACCTCAAAGTAACGACTCGTAACAGGATACTCTTCTCTCTGTGAAGTTAACGTACTTCATAGAGAGAAGTGTATCCTGCTTCTGATCTGCATTCTCGCCATCCAGGAGTTATATACGCAGAAAGTAGAATCAACTTACAATGACATAGGTTTGTATAATTTATTAATATATCATTCATGTATAGGTTGGAAATTTCTTTTAGAAAAATTTGAAAACAAACAACTATCATGCTAGAAATTGTCATCAAACAAACAATAATGGGGAAAATCAACAACTTTTAAAATGAATTCCCTTCAAAACAACCATCCCCCTGATAAACCCACATTTTTACAAAATGTTGATTTACCAAAACTCAAAAATTCTACTTTAATGGTATAGAAGCCACAATTAGTTTTATTTATTTATTTTTTAAAAATTGTTTTGTAGCCAAGATTGATGTTTAGCATTTCAATTAAAACTCAAAACTTTTACCGGAAAACTACTACCAAGAATTACATGGCTCGGGTAGCTAAAAGATTATAACTGTCAGAATAAAGCTAACATAATAAATTTAAGTTATTTATAAATGGATTGTAGCAATATTTATCGAAATATAGCAATTCTACCTAAAATCATTAGTTTTAACGGAATGTTACAATATAATTGTAATTAAAGTAAAATTAAATTCTGCATACCTTATTCAAATAAATATTACATATATTTTCTTTTAAATAGGAAAATCACGTAATTAAATGCAGGAGTTAACCTGGAACATAGCCGGAAATTAGAAGGTTTTATTCTTCCAAACGGCTTCTGCGTGACGAGCATAACTTCATGTTACTTTCATTCATTCGTATGTGACATGGGTTTTGCTTGCAAGATTCTGATAGCTATATAATATATAGTTATCAGAATCTTGCAAGCAAAATCCATCTCATATACGAAGGAATAACTGTTGTAAGTTGACAAACTTGTATTATTGACAAACTTACAACACTTACCACTACATTAGTATAATGACCTTTGGTTAATTAAAGTTTTTTTTTTTTTTTTTTTTTTTTTTTTTTTTTTTTTTTTTTTTTTTTTTTTT
>KZ808258.1:103362-114276 GCA_000696205.2 Oncopeltus fasciatus
ATTTATTTAAAATAATATATAATATCTCCTCTTCAATAAGGTTTCACAGAAGAAGAGGATATTTACAGGTAATCAAACAATTCTAAGAACAAATAGCACAGCGAAAATTGCTGAATTTGGACAGTAGAGAACTGGATACTATAATCCAGCTCTTAAGAGGTTTTCAAAGAGATTCCGAGGTCAAGCAACACTTCTAGTAGAGTTCTAAAACATGGACAGTCAATGCGACCATTTATTAAGGTTGGTGGCAATTGTCTAGGGATGGTTGCTAGGGCAGTGTAAGGAGGACAGGGTTGTAGTCAGAAATAAAACCATTCAAAGTTTCTATGAAGTGATGAAAACGAATAAGATTTCTACTTATGAAAAAATCTAGGATATCAGGAATACGGTTTACATCAGTGGGCCAGTAGATAGAAGAGAACGGACTTAAAGTAGAAATATCGCGAGAGAAAACAGCATCATACAGTCAGTGCACGGCCACGGAAGTAGGTCGTTCTACAGATCAGTAAAACTGTTGATCTTGTCTATATCCTGTCATGTGTTGGTCAAGGGTTTTGTGAGATGAATGTATGTCGAATTTAGCAAAATATGGCTTGAACATGTGTTTAAGTGTACCGAGCCCAACTGCAAGTACTTTGCTTTATAATCATATGCCTTATAATTATATGATTCTGTATGTGTTGTGTAATTCCTCCACTGGAGAGGAAACGTGGACCTAAGTACTTAAAGTGTACTTGGAGCTGGTTTGAGGTAATGGATACCAATTAACAATTGAATTAAATTGTTTTGAAAACAAAGTATAATTTTTTTAGATTATATTCCTGCATTTCTCATATTAACATATAACATTATTTTAAAATTATCTTATTTTGGAAATTAAAAGCACAATATGTTAAATTTATCAAGCAATAAGAGACAAATATACAATTTAAACAAAATATATAAAGAAGGACGAACGAGAAAGAAAAATATTCTAACTTTTAGAATGACAAACAAACTACAAAATTATTATTTCAAATTTTAGTACTTTTAATTGGTAAATATAACTGAACAAACTGGCCTTGGTTTGCCAGGGTTCGAAATCAAATTTTCTAGTTATGTATGTTAGTGTGTATTCTTTAGATAGTATTGAAAATCAAGAAAAGGCATGACTGTTATGTGACCTGGTCATAAGTAATATAAAATCTGTTGATAGCAACAACATGTCTATGCCCTGTTATGTGTAGGTCCAATAAGATGAATATATGTCGAATTTCGTGGCTTAAACATGTGTTTAAGTGTACCGTTGGAGGATAAGGGCTTTCTATATTGCTGAATTTTTCATAAGTTGGCAATTTCAGATTAAGTAGGCATTTCGCTGATATTTTTCTATAAATTGAACTATTTCATTTCCTTTATGATCCATATGTCCTTTAACTCATCGTAAATGCACTCAGTGGTTAAGTAAAATAGTGTTAAAATGGGATTCTTATATGTGCTATTAATAGGCCTTTCTAATCATAGTTCGATTTTTTATAAAAGGATTGTCTACATATATAATCGTAACTTCAGTTTTATTTTGTTATTCTAGTTCTTGTATGAATTCCAAAGCTTTAAGTATTCTCATAAGTTTTTCATGATTATTCGTAAAATATGAATAATCAGCTTCAAATACAATTTTAATTTTTCTCTTCCAAAAGAATTTATATATTTTATAAAGACACGCCAACTCTATATACCAGTCTGTATTTGTAATTCTTCATTAATTTTGACATTATGGTTCTTCTTTGGTGTAACTAAAACGGAATCACTTAATAAAAATAACCTAAATAATCCTACTGAAATTTAGAGAAAGAAAAAAATCATATTTAGTATACCCTTGAAATAAAAGTGTACATGACACTGTTGATAAAATGATATATTGCTTAGATAATTAAACGTAATATTGCTTAGATTATAAATAATTTAAGATTGATAGAACATCGGTTTAATATAATATCTGTTTAATGCTTATCTGTTTATTTGTTTTTGTTTCTCATTTGTTTCGTATGTTACGAAAATTAATGGCGTTAAATAATAAAATACATGTTATAGCTAAGAAAAATAATACAGTTAAGCAAGTTATTTATAACCTAAAGTGTTCTGATAGACTGTTCGATATATTCATAACATACATTGGTGAGCAATAATAATGTTCCTGCAAAACCCTCTTTAGTAATTTTTTTATAATTAATCAACAAGCCTAATGAATATGTTAGGAATATCAGGAAGATGTTAAGATATCAGATACTGAGGAATAACTAATTTTATGTCATTTGTTAAGGTTGTCAATTAATACTAAATGTGTTTTCACTGTTCATGAATCATTATATAAACAATGGTTACAGTTGTACAGTTCTACCTCACAAAATGCCAGGGAAACATATTTTCCAGAGATGTTCATTGCAGTCCGGCAGTGGTAAAGGTGAGACTCATGTCTCCAGTTGCCGGCATTCTACTGAGGAATTCAATTCAGACAACTATAGGCTGAGACAGCCGGTATCAAATATATCAAGGCTCCTACCTTGAGTGGGACCTCTCTAAATCTCGCAGATCTGTGGCGGCAAGACTCTTCGATTTGTGGGGAACGTCCATGTTCCACATCTCCCGCCATTGTGACATACGTGTCCTCTCCACCGGACCTCCATTATCCACGGATATTGGCTCCAGATGAGTGGGGCCGCTTGCTTGAAGAAATCCAAATCGCCCAAGCGGGAGAATGTGACCTTAGAATGAGATGAATTCTGACACCGTAGGAGACGTATTATTTATTGTTAAATAATAGAAATAAGCGATTCAAAAGTTCAGTTCTTCAGATTCTAGAGAAATTTTGCCCTACCAACAAGTTTAAAGTTTTCAAGTATACATAATTTATTACAGATAAACATTTAATGTTCAAATGGAGAGTTTCTTGATCGTAGATATTATTATTAAATGTTTTCTTTTGTTAGGGTTGGGTCAAAGTAGTTTTTTAAAAAACCCAATTTTAAAAAAAGTGTATTTTTTAAAAATTATCTGCTGACGTTTCGGCTTACATTGTAAGCCACCTACAGGGCTATCATGAAGACGATAAATCATGAAAATGAGAACTTAGGGACAGTATGTATCTCTCGTCTTCATGATAGCCATGAAGATGGCTTGCAATATAAGCCTAAACGTCAGCAGATAATTAAAAAAAAAATACACTTTTTTTTAAATAGGTATTAAATAGGTACTTTTTTTTGGGATCTACCTTGACGGAACCTCAACAAAAATCATCTAATAATAATATCTACGGTCAAAAAAACTCTCCTTTTGACTATAAAATTTTAATGTCTTCGTTATCATAAGCTTCACGAAATAATCTTAAAGGTCAAAATAGATGTTAAATGTAATTTTGTGACATTTATTTTCTTTAATATTTTCTACAAAAATTATTAAGAATGTAATTTTGAATGTTGGACTATCCCTTTCATTTTTATAATATAGAAACCCAATTCGAAATTAAGGCTATNGAGTGGGTTTGAGATTAGCAGCCATTTAAGTTGAAATTTAAATGACAATTGCCGCCTTTAAATGAAAATTACCATATCTTCAAGTATAAATAACTGATATTATTATTTTTCAACATATTATATAGTGTACATAAGGAAAGATTATAATAAATACAGAAAGAATAAATTATACTTAACGTCAAATAAAATTTAAAAAAAATATAGTGAAACGGATTCCAAAGTGGCTGGATGGTGTCTGGTTATAAATGTTAAGTTATTCTTGTAGATGAGGTTACATAGCTGGCACAATCTATTTGCCACTGTATTAGGCTTAAGTTTGTCGTGAGGAGTGAAAGTCTGTCAGACAGCTATGTGGTTTTCGACAGGACCTTTATGAAGTTCAGTTATTTCATGCGTTCCTCACCACATTGCCTGATATGAATGAGCCAAGTTACCTTAGGCGTCGTACTTAAGTTCCTTTTCTGTATAAGGATACATATTATTAGTTGTTACAAATAGAATAAGTATTTATATCAGACATTGAATTTATTTATGTGGTTGTACTCTACTTACTAAAAAATTAATATTCCATATTCATATTTCACTGTGAATATAGTAGGAACTTGAGTCCGAACTCTTTTCAACTGATCGGTGGAAAGATTCTTCATTAAATACGCGGAGGGATTTGCCGGAAATTTGGTTTTGGTCTCGATCTACTCCATTGCCCTGAAGAAGATCTGAAATTTAGGCTGAAATGTTGGTATAATTAAGAACTATTTGTTCCCGAATTAATTTTTGTTTATTCAAATTTCAAGACCGAATCCTTAACCAAACCTTTCTCATGAAGTCCAACGGACAACTATCTCCAATAGAATTTAATTATTTTTAATACCAATAGTTATTTTAAATAGAGAGTTGTTAGCAGTAGAGATTATTAGTAGATTTTATTTTTGTTTTATGGTCATATATATATGGGATCTAAGTGGACACGACTTCCCCTCTCGCCTTTATACACTGATAGCTCTGAAGATGGTAATGCAAGCCGAAACGTTGGCAGATAATTAAAAAATACACATTTTTTTAAATTGTATTTTTGGATTTAATCTGTCTGAGCCCCAATAAAAACATCTACTAATAGTTATTTTAGTTTACAGAAGTCGGCGACTCACGGAGCGTCCTGAAGAAGACCTTCTACAAATAGTTGTTTTAGAAATTCTGTTGTTGTTTTATTGAAAGTGCATTGTTCATTTGCTATTTTATTATTATTTTCGCCCTAAGCTTATTAGAATGACATAGTTTTCTCACTAATGAAGCCGTCTGCTATTCTGTGATCCGGGCACTTGGTATCGGCGCAGATCCACCGTGCTAAATGGTTGGCTGATGACTGATCAGCTTTCCGAAGTCCAATGTGTCCATTGGGGCCATAGTGGTAAGACAATTTCACGGATTGTTGACGGCCATGTGCGATCTCCGCGGGCTTTGTCTACCCCGGCTGGGTCTGCTTCCATTCGGAGACCACGGTGCCGATCGATCTGCCCCTTTCAATAGCCGTACTGTCTTCTTCAGGACGGTCCGTGACTCGCCGACTTCCGATCTCCAACAGGCACGCGGAACCTTTCTCCCTGAGCCGCTTCTAATTGCCCCGCTCTTAGTGGAATAGTTAACCTCAATCGATCAGCATTACCTCACTTCCCTGCCCATATGATGAAACGGTCTAACGAAATGAAATTTTAATGGTCATTACTTTAAAAATGAATGCATATAATATGTCTGCCTTCTTATGTATGTGTGTGTCACATACTCTAGAAATGTTTGGCTATATCATCCATTAAAACGTACACATGAAAAATTCGCCGCCAAACAAAATAAGTTCTAAACAATCGAGAGTATGATAAGGCGTAATTCATCGATTGATGTCGGCAGTACAGAAACAAGATATTGGATGTCACTCAACCACCAATTATTTTTACTTTTTATTTTATTACTTTATTGCAAAGAAAATTGCTAAAATTTTACTGTGTCATATGTGTTGAACTGAAAAAGATTTTTATTTCTTGTTAATTTTACTGTGTATGATAGATTATTGATTGTAAATCTAGAAGGCTTTATTTCCGCCCATACCAACACACTGGAGTGCACAGGTTTGGAACAGAACGAGCGTTCTTTAAACTCATGGAGGTCCGAAAATCGTTTTGTGCCCGAAAACAGGTCCCACCTATACACACGATTATTTTTGAAGGGAAGGATCATAGGCGAGGTTTAGGGTCGTCACGGTAGCTCATGGGATCCGTAAGGTTCTCGCAATCCTGACGCTGCGGGTTCATATCACGCCCAGGTTAATCTTTTATGTATAATATAGAAGCTTGTCTCTAAGTCTAGTGTGTTTAGAACGGGGTGGAAACCTGTAGTTAGCCCCTAAGTGCTTGAAAGTGAAGCTAACACTATATTTAAAAAAAAAGGCCAAGTTATGCTGGGATGAGGGAAATGATCTTGGCTAAGGAATATACAGAAGTTAGTAAATTTATTGAAACCTCTAGAAACAGAGGAGTTTGCTACAATGATATCCAAACTCCTGTGTTACAGATAACTCACTTTTAATTACAAGAATTATTTATTTGATGAACTGCTATAATATTATGTATTTAATATCTACAACCCTATACAACTCGTCTGATCAATATGAAAAAATTAATTTTTAACTTATGGCTTTTCATGAGGTATTCTTATTTCTTCAAATATATCTGATCTCATTCTGATTGTTTGAACTCCCAATTTAAATATTATTTTATTGAGAGACCTCCAGTCAGGTTTCTCACTCAGAAAGTTGTGTACTAATTATGTAATCTTTCTAAAAATACCTCTTGTCTAAGTATTCAAAGATGTAAGGATATGAATTCAAAAACAGTTGCAGCCCAAGCGCCAGAGTCATCTTAATGTCATATTGACCTTATTCTGCACTGATTTATTCCTAATATATTCGAACATAACTTCTTTGGTTTAATTTTAGTTTTTGTGAGATAGTACGTATCGTGAAGGGACCATTCGTCAATATGAAGGAGTCCTACTGACTGGTTTCCCTTTTTCATTTCAATTGATTTGACTAAATAAAAGAGAACCAGGATTAGCGAGACTTAATCACGCTATAAGAATGCAATAAGCAAAGAAAAGATTACATGTATCATATTTTTTCTACATTTTCTGTAATTTTAAATATGTAATGTAAATTCTGGAGAAAATAGTCAGTAAAATTGTGGGTAATTATTTTATTATTACCGATTATTTTAAGTTTACTTGTAAGAGTCCCTCGGAGATCTCACCAGATCGCCCTGATGATGACTTATAAGTTATAAGTCGAAACGTCAGCAATAATAAAGTTATGACCCAACAATTTTAGAGCATTTTATTTTTATGGTCCTAGCCAAAACCCTGACAAAATTCTCCGGCATAATACTTGACGGCCAACGAGCCTCCAACCATATGTCGTGTAAACTTTGATTGATGCATAGATGAAAAGAAGCTAGATATTTTCCGTTATTGCCCTAACTTTAAGTACACCTCTTGATTCACCAATTTTCTCTAAACACTTTTAAATAGATCAAGCATTATATGTATTATTTATTCCACACTAATAACCATAAAAATCTTAGGCGAATTCAAGGATATCACACAACTTTTGCCGTACTAGGGTGAAACATTGGGGCTGAAACTTTATGTTCGGAAATATTATATTTTATTCATTAGGATTTTGAAGTCTGTACCATTATTTATTTCTGTTTCATGGTACTTGTTGCAATGTTGCATTTATTCTTGACTTTAAATGAGTTTAAAGCCAGGGTTTCGAAGACTTGTATTTTTTTTCTCTAACAGACTTTTAAAATGCTTAGAATTATATATTCAACTCATTGTGCTACCCTTTTTTTTCTAGATTTTTTAAAAGTATTATTTAATGGAATTGAAAATCGGGTCATAGTTTTAATAACAGCGAGACCGGTAAGTGCCAGAGAAGCGTTTAATTCTTTCTCTATTCTGAAGTATTCTAAAATATTTTATTGCTTAAATCTTCTCCTGGCACAATTGAAAGCCTCTGTAGAAATAACGTGTGCTAATAACAGTAGACATACAATACTTTTAAAATTTTTCAGTACTTAAGATGTTCTTTAAGCGATTGCAAGATCTTAAAAATAACATCTCCAACTTTTTTTTTCTTTTAATAAAATGTAGCCGCCACTTGGAAAAAAACATTCCCGCAAAATGCAATTTAAGGCCAATATACACGTTAAGGATGCATTTAGTTACACTGGAGAAGACTTGTGGTTGGTACACCTTTCTTACCGCCTGTTTTTCTTCCCTATTCAATAAAGAATGGTTCCAAATTAAAGCTGGTTGTTCCCTAAGAGCACACAAGGAATCCTCTGGGTCATTGCAAACAGGAGTGTGGAAATAAAGTAATGCACTGTGAGCATTGGACCTTGGACCCTCGGCTAATAAGTCCAGTATAATACCTTGTTAATATTTACTCCGATGTGAAGGCGAAGGCGGCAGAGCTACTACTACAAGTGCTCGGAGGAATGGGATGAGGCGCGAACTGCGAGGTGGATATCGCTCGTGCTCGCCATCAATCTCCCACTGGCAGAGGTTATATCACCGATGGCCCTGCACCATCTCTCCCGCCACATCAATAACGCTGCGGACTCGGGGAAGTCACGATGAACAATATCCGTAAATTAAATCCTGACTGGTTGGTTTCGCCGACTGCCGCCTTTCGCCCAAACGGCCGACGCCCTTGTTCTAATTGGCTGCTGTCATACCTCGCGGCACTTGGACCTTCAACTCCGGCCTCAGCTTTGAGCTGAGGGACCTTTGCTTTATTAGGCGTTGAGAGTTTTTTTTCCCCTCCAATAGAAATAACGTATGGGGAAGTAGCATTCGAGGCGTTAATTCTTTTTCAGAACTGAAATTAAAATATTAATTAATTTTACATTTCGTGCAGCTTTATTACATTAACTTGCCACTAGAAATGCAACACCAACATATATCTTTATATCTTAAGTTTAATTTTTTTTTTAATTTAGCATTAAAATGTTTTAGTAGCCATAACGTAAATTACTTGCGTTTAATAAGAAAGACAAAATATCACTAAATCTTTTTTAATAGTCTATTTTCTTAAATATTGAAATTTAAGCTAGCTCCGTTGTTTCTATCGGACATTTTTTACGATAATCTCTCATCCAAATAAGGAGAATCTTGAATTATTAGGTGAATAAGTATGGAGGGATCTGTGTGTAGTGTTTAGCATGTACGACTTGCATTCCAAAAGTCCTGGGTTTGAATTCCAGATCTCAAAGAAGGATTTGCGTCTCATATGCATTGCCCTGAGAAGAAAGTAATAACCCCTACCCCTTTTCATCAATGATATTCATTTGTTAGTGTACCATGTAAAGAGCAAAATTCTATTTATGGTTCTCCTTAGCGGGTGCATGAGACCTAATATTAGCCTCGGAACTGGGATCTAAAACAGTGAAGTTATTAATTAGTAATGTCAGTACAGCCTGCGAAGAATGTCTTCTACGAGCAGCTTGAATATGTCTAAATTAAACCGAAATATATGATCAAAAAGTATATTAGGAGATTTTAATATTCAGACTGGAAGAGAACCACATTTCCTCCCCAACATAGAAATTGGCATTTTAAAAATCTCTTTTTCTTTAGTGTTCCATATTTGGGAATTTTCAATCGTATTACGATATGAATAAGATCTGGAACAGGTTAGAAAACCATCTTTCATGTCGTAATTGACAGAAGGAAATAACTTGATCCATGAGGTCAGGGTCAACGAAGATTCAGACCTCGGAAGTCTCGAGAATGAATTATCCCAGAAGCATTGTTATAAAACCAAATTGAGCTAAAGAGAAGGTCAACCTGTAGGACTAGAGGACGTCTCTATTGACAAACACTGGAAAAAGAATTTTTTGGAGAAATAAAAGAAAAGAAATGGGTCATCAACGACTGTTTAGACATAAAACTGGATAAACTATCAAAATTGATACATTCCCAGATGGGTACTCAAAAGCAGGAAAGAGTAGCTCTTAGCTTTGCTACAAAATCTAGTGCTCAGTTCTACAATGATCAATGTGTGCCAGAAACTGGAACAGCTGAATATCATGTGCTCAGTCTTAAAGTAGGATTTAAAAATTTACTGGTCATTATTCTAGATCCAGTGCCAAAAATCCTGCAATTTATCATGCACAACGGAATGAATCCATACTATGAATGGTTCTAGGCTATTACTGGGCTGCAGAAGAAAATAAAGAATATCTGATCAAATATTCATCCTAAGACAAATACTTGAGTAAAGCTGGAATGTAAGTAAGGACTTAAATAATTTTGGATTGCCGGCTGCCAATTCTTGTACTATAAAGCAGTCTACATTTCTAAAGACAAAAGCTGTGTCTTGCAATTCATGACTGAAATGGTTTCCCCAGGGAAGTCCTGATACAGAGGATAAACATTCAATGTTAAATCAGGGCCGTGACAAGGAGACTAGCTTACACCCATGCTGCTCAAACTAGCCTTAGACAAATTAATGAGAGATTAATAATAATAATAAGGAAAAAGTAAAAGTAAATTGATAGGTTTCAGCGTAAAAGCTTCTAAACAGGTTCCAAAGGACATAAGAAAGGCAGAAGACGAAAGAAAACTCGGAAGTCTAGTCTGGAACTAGAAACAAATCAATCGATAGCGTAAGATATGGAGTCATGACAATGAACGCTACAGTGGTTGGAAGTTAACCCAAAATGTACGGAGTCCAACGTAGGAAATTGGACTGCCATCACCCATGAGTCACAGTACTAGTGGAGATCTAGAATTTCAGTAAAGACAGCCACCTGTACACTATTTAGAAAACACAATTTTAAATTAAATGAACCAAAGAGATAAAAATTTTAATTCGGTTTAAATTAATTTAAATTTTCAGATTTCTGGACGAATATTTCTTTCATCCAACATTTTTATGAAAAATACTTATTAAAGGACCTTGTAATGAATGAAACAGCGGGATAAAACACCCTTATTTTCTTTTTTTTACCAGAGCAACCAAATTTAAAATTTGCCGCTTCTTTTATACAAACCGCTGTTTTCAATAATTTCATTAGTGATATTGTTCGAGGTTAGGGAGGTTTAGAGGTAAACCAAATCGAGTACTAATTATTATCTCAGTTATGAGCTTTTTTTTTCTTTTCTTTTTTTATAAAATTAATAATTACCTGAATTTGGTCTTTTAGGAATAGTTCTTTGAATATAACAGGCTTAGAATATTCTTTTCCAGCTATTTTTATTTAAACTTTTAAGGAAGCGCTTAAGAAGATATTAAGAACGTAACTAAGACGATTGCTTCACAAATAATGCTTTATAATTTCTGCCTCAC
>KZ808258.1:126029-142804 GCA_000696205.2 Oncopeltus fasciatus
ATATAATTTTATTATTTATTAGGAATAGTGTGTGTTTAAAAAAAGAAGGTAGACATTAGTCGAATTATCAATATTTTGTTTGAATCCCCGAGCATCAAGAAAGGTGACATGTTTTTCGTGACAGTTGAAAATAGCTAATTAAAATTATTTTATTTTACGCAAAATTTCTATTCAACTGAATTTCTAAGTGTCATGAATTTTATTTTAATTTATCGGTTTGCTAAAGCCAATGATACTAACATATTGGCTTCCAGTAAAAAATAAAATTAATAAAACGCTTAAGAAATATATTAACTTTCCACTTTTGATTTCTGATCTTATAAACGTTTTAATAATTTAAAAACATCAATTGTACGAACAAAAAAAAAAGAAAAGAAAAAAACAGTGGTTACTAGTGATAAAACAGGGGGTTAACAAAAGACATCAAAGTGTGAAAGGAATACTTTCCTTTGAGTGTGATATTTCAAAGTCATAAATAAGTTTAGTGAAATATATTTATTTATTATCGAAGTGTAATTATATTCATTACGTTTCTCTCAGAATAATGATTTTAAATTAATAACAATGTTTTGGTCAAGATAATTTATACGTGACAAATGTTCAATACCCCTTATTTAGAGCTATATAATTATTGATTCGGATAATATCTGTTTCCAGCTGGTGTTTCACACTTATGTCTTGCGGTGAACAATTTATTGTCTGACAGGAAAGTCTGACAGACCCGGACCGAGGACAAGGTCATTAACGCCAGGGAAAATTGAAGATTGCTTTCGAGATTGTCTTCTGCGAGTGTCAAGCCAAGGACGATGGGGTTCTAGGCGAGGGAGGGGAATTTGGACTCTTCTGACCTTCGACTGATTCGAAATTCCTTTGACTCCATGAGAAACGGAAGGCAAGGGTCATGAATAATTATCTCCAAAATAAGGTCGTAAACGTTTTGGAGATCATGCTGCGTTCCTATCTAGATTAGATCTTTATTTCATTTCGTTTGGACCCTATAATTATTAGGGCTTGCTTTCGTTCAAATTGTTTCAACTGAAATGCATCAGAAGGGTATATAAGAGTCTTCTGGCACTTGTAAATGAATAAAATGGCGGACACCATGGTTTTCGCTAGAAAATTTTTACCTCTAAGCCTACCTTTTTGGTTCAAGTTAGCAGCACTCAAGGTTTCCAACAAACTTCCACGTCTATCTCATCGCTGGCGACGTCATACGACAGAGGTGCGAATTATATTCCTATTAAAGGTATTTATTCATGTATGTGTTATGTAAATAGATAAGCTAGTAATATTAAACTGTTAATTTATAAATTTATTAATATAAAATAGTATTACTATTATTTAAGTGATTATAGATGCAATAATAGTTTTTTTACTTAAAAAAGGATAGAGAAAAAAAAAAAAGAAAGTGAAATAAGATAATACTTGTCTGTATTAAACTTTTTGTCACGGCTAACTTGGGCTGACGGCTAATAAAAGCCATGTTTGTTATTATTCTGACAATAAATGTCTTTGTACCTGTAAATAATTCAAATAACAACATTTATTTATTTATCTATATTTTTATGGGTTATGGGTTACTGGTCAAGAGTAGTAATTAAATACAGATAAAATTTAAGTTGACAGATAAGAATAGAATCTACTGCTCTTACTAACAAATAAGTAACCTGCTAAATAGAAGGATACAAATTACTTACAGCTAATTAACAAATAAATGTATGTATAAANAAATATTTATAAGAAAATTTCCACAAGAATTAGCAAGGTTAGGAAATGTATAATAATATAATATTTATTACATAATATTTAATAACCCATAACCGACAATTCGGGAGCAATAAGATAATAAGTCACATTAGACCAGTTATAAAATTCAGCCTCATCTTCAATATTGAAATTCTCTTTTAAGTTAATCATTCACAAAATTTCTTCAAAAACTAATCAAGTGAAGCTTTTGTCCAAAGATAATAGTAAATAATTCTTGTAATAAGTTACACAATTTCTATGCCAATATCTTTATTATACATATTATGTATGTTATTATGCGGCAGTCCAGATGTTGCTGGGCTTCCAAGCTATCAACCGTCAATTACGGTCTGCAACTACAACCTGCAGGTAAAGGACTTCTCCAGAGACATATTCAAGCTTTGCTGTAGCATGTGTAAGGGAATAGTTTAAAGCCCTTCCTATGCCCTTGTGCATTTGGATTCCCCTGAGTTCTCCGCAGTTTCTGCAGATAAGATCGAAAGGACTATTCAAATAATCCCTCTTCTCTCTCTCTCTTCTTTTTTTTTTCAGAAAATCAATACTCGTCCGCTCAATTACACTTTACACACAGCCGACTTTTTTTTTAATATTTAATTTTTTATGAGAAAGAGGTTTTCATAGTTAACTTTTATCACTTCCGAACTCCCGATGCTGTGTGTTTGGAAGGATATTTTGGCGTAGAGGGTACAGACTGGAGCGTTCTGACAGGCTGTCAATATGACCAGGCACATACACAGGCCCCACATCCTGTTAACAGATGATTGAAATTTTATCATGGGAAGCCTCGAAAGCTCCAACTTATATTGACAACTCTTATCTACTCAACCCTCACACTAAAGTCAATTGACAAGAAATATAGATAAAGTTAAGAAATCGTTTTCTAATTTTCCATTCAATCTGGATCTACGAAATATGAAATCTGGCATTTTTTACAGGTTCAGAAAATGTTCTGCCTCCCTTCTCTCCCTCTCTGGTATATTTCAACAGACTTTCCTTAAAGAAACTCAAGTAATTTACTTCGGCACAGTGAAACCACTTTTGTAATAATTAATTTTAATTATTCACTCATATTCTCTGACATCATTTCTAGTATTGCGATAGTTAGTTAGAAACTGGGGAAGCTCTTAACGAGAGAACCAGACCTGTACGGAAAGAGGCCATTTGAAGGAGGCTATCTTACTTACCCGGAATCAGCTATTAGATTCGTCTAGGCCTGCCTAGGCCCTGTCATACAGTTAAAAAAGAGGCTCCCCAGCAGCCCTCGAGTCACCGTCAGATAGCAGGTCTTAGAACATCGGCCCCTTGATAGAGAAGTGTTAAATGACAGAAACTAGCAAATGCAGACAATTCAACAAGAGTTCAAGGCCTCTTTCTAAATGAGCTCATTTAATTTAATTGTATATACTATACTCGTATTCGTTAATTAGCTGTAAGTAATTAATCTTTTCTATTTATTTATTTATTAGTTAGAAAGGGCAGTAGATTAGATTGTTAGCTATAATTAGTAGGTGAACTTATTTGTTATAATAAATTAACGTACATTAATTTTTTTATTTAAAATCTTATTGACCCCATAACCCATAACATTATGTATGTGTTTTTTTGTGTTTGTACAGACGCGCTCAAATGTTTCCAATTTTGTGACTCCTTTTTGTTACCTAATTTATTTTTCATTTGTTAATAATAACATTAATATTTTTATAACTGAGATATTAGTAGTTTTTCCCTTCCTCCACCGTTTACAGTCATTAAGGAACTCATGTAACGTTTGTATGAAGAACCAACACCGAAACGAATATGATTATATTGAATATCTCCAATGCTAAAATGCGTTCACACACACACACACACACACACACACACACACACACACACACACACACACACATAATTCATATTATTCATAATATACTTAATCAATATATAAAACAAAATTCTTAGGCTCTCAAATGTAACTCCGTTACAGTTCTCCGAGATGTAAGTTCGCCGGTATTTTTAGCTAATCCAATGAAGGATGGGTGGAGTACAGTATAAATTGAGCGAAAATCGCATTATAGCTAAGACGTGAACAACTTGAAGGGAAATATTATATTTGAAATTCAACCAATGAAAACAATCCCCAGAGAAGGATGCGGTTTTATTGGTAATGTAACACTAAATAAATGTGATAGACGATACAAGATGCTGAATGCAGCTATAGGTGGCGGCCTACACCTGAAATAAGCCTGAAGATAGAAGCTTTCTCCGACTTATCACATTACGGAAGGATCCTCCGAAGTGCGGTTACTTGGTTTACCTCAAACAGCTGGGGAATTAGAGAATATTAGTTGCAGACATTCTGTAACAACTTGCGAGAGAAATTTAAATGGGGTGTTTCATAATTCCCTACACCAACTTACGCCTTGTTTCGTTACTTGAACATTTATATAAATGAATATATATATATATATATATATATATATATATAAAATCCTTTTAGAAACCGGGGTGGGGAGAGAGTGGGGGTGAGCTTACCAGCTAAAGGCTNTATTTTTTTGTGTGTGTGTGTGTGTGTGTGTGTGTGTGTGTGTGTGTGTGTGTGTGTGTTCTTTGGTCAACGATCTATTGGCCACAACGATTTCCAGTATTTCATGAAGAAATATAATAAGTCTTACGTGCAAAATTAAAGAAAAAGTTCGTTTATGAGAGAAATCGGACCAATTTGAGAGAGCATTGTCTGTATACCGAAAGTGAAAATTAATTTTTAAAAAATTGTTGGGGTTTTGTCAGGGTTGATCCAAATAAATACAATTAAAAAAAAAGTGATTTGAAAAAAAAATATTTACCGATCTACGTTTCGGCTTCTATTGTAAGGGTATCATTCCCGGGTATCATGAAGGCGAGAGATGACAGAATCACGAACTTTTAATCCAGGTGGCAAAACGTCCCCTCTAGCATTCATGATAGCCCTGATGATGACTTACAGTGTAAGTCGAAACGTTCGCCGATAGGAAAAAACACACTTTTTTAAAAATTGAATTTTTTTAAAACAATCTTGACGGATGCCAACAAAATTCTCTACTAACAATGTCTACGGTCAAAAACTCTCCTTTTGAACCAAGACAGAGGAGTTCTTCTGTAGCAAGCATATAATTTATTTTAGAGTAATGAAACTCAACACATAGTTGATTAGGTAAATATTCTAAAGGGTTATTATTATTTCTACCACCAATGAATATTGAACTCTCATACCTTCTATTCTCCGTCTTCATTGGTTTCTGCAAACCATCTCCCGCGCTTTCAGCTACACTTTCAGTTACAGCTACCTAACACAACTAACTCACAGAATACAAACACAGTTGAATACGGACCGTGACAGTGAACGCATGTATTCGGCCAGAAGATGGAAAATGTCCGAAAGCGCTCGCCAACAAAAGATGGTGTACAGAAACCAATGAAGACGGAGAATAGAAGGTATGAGACATAGTTGATTATTGATAAACAAAATATTTGCTCAACGAAATTGAACAACTAGGAGCAAGTGTTTGCCGGAACCATAACTTTAAATGAAACTCAACACATAGTAGTGGTCTTGCAAAATTATATTTTAATATACTATTACATATTTTTTTACCAGCTCTCACTCTGATAGAGTNAATACATGAAATGGCTTTCACCGGAACGTAATTTGAACAATTTTTTTTTTTTTAATTTCTGGCTTGTAACATAACTCCAATAAGGGAGTCCAAAATTTAGACAACCTTAATTTAATTATGATTAGGGTGGATACATTTAACAATGTGCATTGTAGGGAAGGATTTAATTCCATAATGTACAACAGGGACGAGGGACAGTATTATATTCACACATAAAATCTTTTTTGTTTCCAACTAAGGCATAACCCCAAAAATTGGATCCGGTAGGCTAAACTAACATCTAACTATTTAGATTTATGTAATTATTAAGAACATACCCCTTTTTAAAAAAAAAAAAAAAAAAAAAAAAAAATCAATGAAAAGAATCTTTCAACACAAGAATTAGTAAGGTGCATAGGGCAGTAAAAATGTTTGTTTTTTTTTGTGTTTGTGAGTTTTTGGAGGAAAGTTATTATCGCTATTGACATAATAAACCAAAGGAATCCATTAAAATGTTTTTAAAACTCTATCCTAATACTTGGTTTTCCACAACTAGAGACCCATAGCACACGGGGATCTGCAATAAAAAGTAATTGGGCCATTCGCCGACCGACCTACTCAAGACATTTTTACGCGCAACGACTTTCATAATTCAATAATTTTATAGTTCATCTAGATTTTTTTCGATGTCTGTTATTGTCATAGGACAGAGGGCTGTAAAAACATTTATCATTATATTATTGTATTATTTATGCATTAGTTTTTATTTAATTAAAAATATATCACATAGGAGCTACTCCAGCGAAAAAAAATTTCCTTTGATTTTCAAAACCTTTAGAAGCCTTATTCTCTATTCAAAATATTTGTAAATTGTTTGTTTTGTGAGGAGTTAGTTTGAAGGAGTGAAGGCAGTATGCAGATTTTTTGCAGGTTAGAACGAAACAGATAATTTGAAATTCCAATTTCTATTAAAAGGTGTTATAAGATTATTACACATTAAAGTGTTAGTTTGAGTCATTGGGGACGAGTGTCAGAGCTGTTTGAGTTCGTAACGAAATGAGATGTTCAGAAGATTGATACTTTATTTGGCAGATTTTTAAATCTGTTTAAAATTAACTTTTACATACATGAATGAATGCACTTCATTACGATTACACCAGGGGGAGGGGGGAGTGCCAATAGAGAAATTAAAGAATGAATAAAAGCTTATTATTCATGTCTAAATTTTTAAAATTTTGAAATTTCTAATTAATAAATTTTGCTTGATTGCTTCACTTTAGAGAATTTTTTAACGTCACTGGCCTAGCCTAGAATTCATCATACCGATAGCTTGAATAATTCTGAATACTAATAAGAATATTTCAGAAGCAATTATCTTTCTATAATATAATATGGATATAAGAGACACTATTATGGCAAATGTATCAGGTTTTATCACTATGTCCATAGAATATTTAGTAATTATTTCTCCAAGAAAATATTTTAGTTTATTGTTGTAGTTGCTACAAGGTTCTTTAGTTTTTTGGAGCGTTGCGTTCTGATAGGAAGCAAAATGTTTAACGTCACTTAAATTTCAAAATTTTTCTTCAGGTTTTGACAGTCAAAGTTCATCAAGAATCAAAATTATACTTTTCAAATCATCTTACACATTCAGTGAGGACCCAGCAACTCGGGGATTCATCACTCAAGATCTCAGAGCACTTTTCCGCATTTCAGTCGGTCGTGTAGTATACAAGAATATTCTTCAGGTACGAGATACACGTTTCTCGTACAAGTTCCTTTTCAGTTTTAGTGAATTCCTAGGAGTTGTAACTATTCAGGTTGTTGTCATGACAGATTTTTGAACACATATTTTCTATATTTTCTCTAATCCTACTAAATAGACCTGAATTAAAAGCTACTTGTGTGTGTCAAAGAGCTAAAGGCTACCGATTTGATTTTTATTAATTAGAATAGGCATGCATGTATGAAATAGAGAACGAAAGGCTTACTTTGTGCGAAATGGGACTAATGGTAGAGGATTACCGGAAATATCATGTCTAAGTAATAATAGTTCATTAAATACAATTAGTGTAATACTTAGCTATGAAACAACTCATTGTCTAAGGAATGGAGAAATGTCCTCAATATCCACATCCACTAGTGCCAACTATTGGATTAACCTCCTCACCCCATGAAAACTTGGATATGAGTTAGTTTGAGTTTGGTAACCTCTGATAGCGAAAATTTGATGAAATATTTGTCTATTGGCTTTAACTGATTAGATATTGATATGATTAGAGCTCTACAGCTTGGGTAATAGCTTTTCTTCCATTATCGTTTTCACCATTTCGCTACCAACTTCTACGGTCATCTATATTGTTTTAACCATTCGGTGACAAGCATTCAATCATATTGTATTTCTTATCAAAATAAATGTTCACTAATTTATAATTCTAACCTATTGTCCACAAGTTATCTACATTCCTAATCACTAATTATGTGCATGAAACAATTATCAGAGTTATTTGAGTATTCAAATGCTTAATTATGAATAATACAAATGTATACAAGCAGTGAAACTTTTCTCTAATTATATAAAGCTCTTTGCGTAATTGGCAATCACTGCTTCATTGCTGCTTTTCAGATAGAAAAGAATACTGTCTTTCAACAACTGAGTTGAATACATTCAGTGACAGTTAACACATGTATTCGGCCACGAGGATGGATAATGTCCGAAAGCGCTCGCCAACAGAAGATGGTTTGCAGAAACCAATGAAGACGGATTACAGAAGGTATGATAATAAAATAATTTATAAGTTTATCAGATATTACATAAATTATATTTATACATCCAATTTATATTTCTAGTCCGCAATAGACTATTTATTGTGTGCAGAGTAATTTCTGATAATAATTTCTTCGTCACAATTTTACAACTCAATTTATTCAACTTATAAAGACTAGTTTATTTTAACTATCTAATAAAATATAGTAAGTTTTATATATATATACGGAAGGCAAGGGTCATGAATAATTATCTCCAAAATAAGGTCGTAAACGTTTTGGAGATCATGCTGCGTTCCTATCTAGATTAGATCTTTATTTCATTTCGTTTGGACCCTATAATTATTAGGGCTTGCTTTCGTTCAAATTGTTTCAACTGAAATGCATCAGAAGGGTATATAAGAGTCTTNATTCTTCACATTCATTCTAAGGAGAGTGAATAACAGATCTATTATAAGTCATTCACATGAGTAGAGAAGGTGACCAGTGACACCACTCTCAAATTATTTACAGGCTATGTCCCCAGGACCCTTCTTCGTTTGAGTCGACGGGGAGGGTTATAGGGGTTGAAGTTGGAAGACAAAGTCTGTGCTTGTGGATCAGGATGGTATGGCAGTTTACTGTGGAAAGAGGGGGAAAAAAATACTCTGCAAATTCTGTGGGCAAAAGCGGAGATCTGAGGTAAGTTGGAGCTGTCGCAATGGCCCTGATCCAGACCCACAAAGCACGGTCTGATTCCGCCGGCAGATATAGTACAATCCTCTGCTCTCAGGCTCTGATACAATCCCACCCACATATTTCACTTCTCTCGCCAGTTTTTCTATCTTTCCCTTCTTTTTCAGCCGCCGTGTATTGGCGTCATTTAAGTTTCTTGACTCTTGATCTGTCATCTGATCAAGATCCTCTCAAGAATGGATTCCTATTTGCATTTATATAGATACTTTTATTTATTTAATAAAAAAGCCACGTTAATAACTTAATGATAAAATTGTAGTTCTAACTCACTGACTTCTCACGATTGAATATATAATTGTGGTCGCCAAAGCACAAACAGAATATATTTAACAGTGAAGATCTGCAAATATTTTACAAAAGTCGCATCATGCTACCAATGAGAGCAGCTTGAACTCCTGTCGGGAAATGGCTGAAAATAAGTATATTATTAATTATTACTTATTAATTACTTAAAAATCCCTAGTAGTATTTTATTTAATTGTTACATAAAGAAAAGTTATATTAAAATTATTTTTTGAGGCTTTTATGCAGAAATACACAGCATTATTTGTTATAATAAATTAACTTAAACTTAACCCCGACTTTAAATTATTATGGACCCGTAGCTTATAACAATAAGCATGACATTCTTATTGTTTTGGACTAGATCCATGTTAGAGAAGCACTAGTCGTGTCAGAGTCTTATACTTGATAAATGAAGTCTCCCAACACATTCGCTCTCCATATTCTTGATTAATTAAGTTATTTAATAAAACTTAATTCTTGATTAATTTGTAGTTACCTGAGATCCAAGGTTTGTAAATTTTCCTTCCATATTTATATGGCGCCGTAACAAAGCCCCATACTTAATTATTTACACTAGCTGAATAACTACTGAACTTTTTAATTGAGATTGTATTGTGGAGTTTTGGGTTCTGATTTGTAATGTACTTCTTTAGTGGCTATTATATAATTCCTACTAGAAAAAATAAGACAAACTAAACAAAAAACTTAGGAATCTGAGTATCAATTCGTACTGTAAGATCAACCTCATTTGCTTTATTTATTCCGAATACACTTGAAATATATTGTTTGAGTCAGATAAGTCGTGATTAAAATACAATGCTTAAATAAAACTACAAATTCCCTTTTTGTTAGATATTGATTGATGATTTCAAAGATATACGATACACAGTCACAGATCATAGTAATTTTAAAAACCAATTAAACTCGTACTTATTAAAACACAGCTAATAGAAAATAGATTAATAATCATAAGATTATTCTGGACAGAAGACATTTTATCCTCTTTAAAGTTTATCATTGAATAGAGATTTCATCTCCTTGGAAGTGTGAAGAAATCTTAGTGAATATCTTTCTCTCAAAAGTATAGTTCTATCACATACTTCTAATTCTATCTGCATTAATAATGTTTAATATCTTTATTCATCTGCATTCCATAAATCTTTATTCTTTAAAAATGGGATTTAGTAAATCTAAAGTTAGCAGATGTATTAACTTAGGTGAAGACTTTACAGACTAAAAAGAAAACTATTAAGAGAAGGAATATTATTAAATTATTATTTTCTTTTAATCATTATTCTATTATTTTATTTACCGATAAAAACTTGCCTTAGGCGGAGTTTAAACCATGAGAACCAGGATTGCGAAAATCGAACTGATCCCATGAGTTAAATTATTCTTGTGTGCGTTGAGACTACTCTAATGCCCCCAAGAATAATTTAATTATGTATGTATTTCAAAAATCTTTAAATTTTCATTTTTGTAATTCATAAAAAACCGACTGTTTCTAATATTTATTTGTAAATCCTTATTAGTCATCGATCCAAGATTATTCTCTTATAACTATTATATTTGAAAGTATGTTTTTTGCTCATTTTTATTATTCTTTTCCTTTTTTTATTCTTGTGCGTTTTCCTTATATAAAAAAAGCACAGTGAACAAAAAGCAAGACTCTATGGTGGTATGGGCCTGTTAATTGGCTTTGTCTTTGTCTCAAAACCACAATGATGTGCCTTGTTTTTTTTAATTAGGAGGCTCTGTGAAATGCTTGATTTTAAATAGATAAATTAACTATTATAACGTGCATTCCTCTTTTGTCCTTCACGGTAGAAGTAATTTACTGGAGCCATTGACATTTTCGTTGAGTGTCAATGAAACATACCTCTGTTTTTTCCTAGCCACGTTCATCTAATAATATAATGATTTTTTTTTTCAGATTCAGATTTTTGTCTTACTGTTTTGACTTTTAAATTTTTTTGTTGAAATCACAACTTCCTTGTGTCATGACTTAAAGAAGAGGAGTAAGCTAGAATAATTCTTAACAAGCCCAGCTTTAATGTGTAGTGAGAAATTTGAAAATGGATTACGTTTACATTTGTGATATTCAACGAATTTTGTTCATATTTTTTTTCCTATTGTGTTCAATAGCAAATTTCTTCAAATTTTGTTCATAATTTGCGAATATAATGTTCATTAGTGAAGTATCTCAAGCACTTATGGTATTTGTTGACAAGTTCCATAGCACATGTTTACCAGAATAGTTTCTAAACTGGGAGGGAGGGAGGAGGGAATGAGAGAGAGAGAGAGAGAGAGAGAGAGAGAGAGAGAGAGAGAGAGAGAGAGAGAGAGAGAGAGAGAGAGATAAATTGTGGAAAGTGGGAAAGGAAAAAAATTTAGAGGGAGTAAGAGAAATAAGAGGTGGGAGAGAAATTCTATATTTCTGATTATTTTTCAGCTTTATAAAATAGAAATAAAAATAGAAATTAATTGTATCTTACTAAGCTATACCTTTCCAATCAGCTTCGTTCGGATTTCGTTACTCGATTTAGGTAATTCTTTATGTTATAATAACATGAATAAAATTTACTTGACAGGCAAATATGTAAATTGTGTTAAAAGTGCAACTGAATATATTAATACCGTTGAAAAGAAGATTGTAAAATAGAGCTTTATAATAAATACAAATTGTAAAAATAAACATAAAAAGCAATTTATGTAACAGTGTTTTTTGGAAGATATTTAATTTTAAAAAATTATATCAACAAAAGATAAAAATGTATAAATGATTTTAAGAAAAGGTTGTGAATCTTTAAAGAAAGCACACAATTTTTTAAATCTTCTAATAATGAATAGTACAGGTTAATAAACCTAATGTTGTGATTATTACTTAATATGCAATTGAAATAAGCAAAAAAGATCAAAATTATAAATTTCAGGAAAATGAGCTCCATGAGCTTAGAAGTACATTAGAAAATTATAATCTGACTGTATCATGCCTGTATATTTCCTAAAATGTAAGAAACTCAAAAGAACTTAATTGCCACTTATGATTCGACATTCATTTAGAAAAATAAAACATTTCTGCTGTTAGAAATCGTTGTTCCCACAAATGTGAATAATACTTTTCACTATAAACAAACATTCATTGTCATATATCAATATATAAAATTGAAATGCAAATGAGCAACTCAAGAATCCAATGAGGTTAAATGAGCAACTTAAAATAAGAGAATTAAAAGAACATCACTCCTAATGTGCTGAAGACGGCCTGAAATGAAATAGGCTAGGAGGTTGTAAATAATAAATGTTTTGATATTCAATGAATAAATTCATTTTTATTTACTCAAATCCCTGATTGAATCCCCGACCAATTCTTTCTCATAAGAAATAAAATTTTTTTTTAATAACCAGCTAAAGAAAATGGAGATACTATATCAGTTTTTTTTGTCAAACGTCAACCCGAAATATTTGACACTAAACATTATGTGTTATAGGCGCCAGGATAGTTCAGAGGATCCGATTAAATAATAACAGTTTTTCTCTGTGTGAGGAAAGAACTAGGATATTTCTCTTTTAAAGGGGTAACTCTATGTTTTGCCTGCACTGCTAATAGAGATTATATTAATTTCTGAAACAACTTGGTTGCTTCCGGTGCTATTAGGAACAGGTCTCTGATATGGAAAAGAAAGATTTTATCATATGAGATATGATACGTGTGAAATTAATGTTGACACTCACGGGAATAAAAACCAATGGTCGATAGGCGGTGGGATTTACTGTCTTCATGGGAATCTCTCAAAGGAATTTTTTTATGGTAAAGATTCTTTTGAATTAAGGAATGGGAACAATGGGGGAAAATTAATAATGTTCCAGGCCATTTTTTGTTTATGTGGATCGGGGTGGCAACGTTTGTTCACGTCATTTTTGCTATTAGAGTCTATCTATTAGAGGTAAATATTTACTTCGTGAGCAGGTGCTCAATTCCTTTGAGGATTCAACATCTGTGGCCTTTAATCGGCGGATAATTTAAAAACATATATTAAAGAATTCAAGTATAAATTCTGAGCACTTTTATACAATATTCCAATCAGTCTATATAACGAATTTATCCCATTGTCTTCTGAAATTTTAAACATCAAATTATACATTTAAACATATTTATGTCCATCATAGTGAAATAAGATATATCTGTTTTGTTGAATAATTAATGCTATATACCCAGTTGCTCTGTGCTTAATTTAAATTTGACTACTATACAAATTATTTAAGAGAAATATTTTTATTAACAGATCGTACTTTCAAATCATTATTTTATCCATTTATGTCGAATTTCGTTTGTTTCATTGACAGTTACAAAAACACAGACAGAGATATATTTTACAATCCAGCTATATGTTCTTTTCAAACCCGGTACTCTTACTATGTTAATTATCTGCACAAATCTTTCACATTTAATTTTGTTTTTGGTTGTAGATTTTTGCTACATCAATTTTATAAACTTCGGCAAACAAAGCAAAAAGCAACTCCAAATCGAACTTTAGGATAAATGCAGGCTCCCCAATCTCATTTAAACTATTTATAAATTAATTAAGGGGTTCGATAACCTTAAGTGTTGTAATTTACATTTAAATTACATTTATCAATTTTCGAAACATTTTTGCCCTGGTTAAGTTGACTTTGGTTGCCTCAGAACTTCAATGGTTTTTTCTTTTTATAGCATTTAAAACCTTCCTGAGCCTTTTCTGAATAGCCAAAAATACGGTTGCTTGGGAGACATATAACATATTATAATATANTCAATAGTCACTTTAATATTATTCCTATTAATAATATTATATATACAGTCATTATTAAATAAAATTAATTTAAGAAAATAAAATAATATACTTGTGGAAAAGCAGAAATCAATTTCTTTCTGACATACTCTTAGCCAATTTAGCTGATTAAATGTACATTTTAATATAGTTTAGTATGTTACACAATTACAAAGTGTCTAGCCTTAGATAGCACCGACAACACATCAACAATCCTTTAAACACCTAACATATATAATTATAATTATCAATGAGTTTTATATCATTGATTGTATCAATTAATGGGTAATATATCAATGAGATATTATTATAATAATGGTTATTATATCAATGTATATTATATATTCTTAGGAGGCTGGTCGTTATATCAATGAGCACTATATCAATGCTATACTAAGCACTATACAAGGTACTAAACAGTAACACAATAACTAGGAGTCCTAAATAGAGAATAGAAGACGTAAAAGCTTCCTCGAAAGAATATTCTCCTATGGGTGACTAATTAGGTTCCTCAGAAATAACATTTACAGATTATGAGTGTTAAATTGGTTTTTTTGTGGTTCTTACAGACTTCATATTGCTGAGTTTTTATTTGTAGAACGGTGTTTCATTAAAATAAATAATTATTATCAATAAGTGACCAAGATTTTATAAGTATATATGCTAGGTGTTAAAAGATTTGTTGATATTGTCCTCTAATAATTGCTTTTGCATTTTTGTAATAGGCTACCTTGAGAATAAATTTAATATAACTCGAAAATGAGTTAATGACGTTATTTTGTTAACCATTTGACTAATAGCCACATCATTTTCTACTATTTTAATCTTAATTACCAAGCTTTGTCAAGTCTTTACTCAAAGTACAATCCAAAAAATAAGAACCTTAATTAAAATATTTTAATATTCTTCATAATTCATAGTTTTCCTGATTAAAGTATAATGCATATAGGTAATTTAGGGTTTGTGTACTAGAAGGAAAATAGAGCAAGAAATGTATTATTGATAATTGTGTTATATTTTTAGTTATAATTATTTTAGTCCTATTGGTTTTTCTTTTCAGTAGCACAAAAAGAAAATTTCCTTGTGTCATTATTGAATCCACTGAAATATTGCTTTTTTGGCGAATTACATCGACATGTTTTTTTATACATGTACAATTTCTTTATTATAACTTTTTTACTATTAGATTTTTAGATATACCATTGCTTTTTCTCAAAATAGGAAAATAGAATGACTATGTGGAAGGCACGTCGTGTTGTTACTTGACCCTGAAGAATTACAGTTTCATTTTATGCAGTTTTTTAATGAAAATTATGGTCGCAGTAGTTTTAAACTGCTTATTATTAGAAGATGGGTTTCATTTTGAACCCCACTACATTGATGTCATTGATGAGCTTCTATCCATGTTAACTGTTTCAGGTTAACCTCCATTCACATCTAACAAAATATGCTATTTATTATAATATTATTATGCTTGTCTCACTTCGGTGGGGCATGATGATCTGGTGGTGTAGGTACTGGACTCCTTAAACAATGGTCCCATTAGGTTGGAGCTCACAGTGTACAGTTGGTTTATTTTCTTTCATTTTGTTTGTAATGAGAGAGAGAGTTCCTGGTGTACTCCCAGGGAACACCAAACCCGTAATTCGGAACCATTAAATGGGGGGGGGGGGGGGGGGGGAGTAAGCGCCCAAAACGGTCAGCTGACCATATGCCTCCTATAGTGTGCCGTGGATCGAGAATAAATAAACATGTATTAACCCCTGGGCCAATATGGCCTGTTGTAGGACTAACTCCCACCCTTTCACATCAATGGGCTGCCTCGAACTCAAAGGACCAAGCGGGGACACTGGAGGCGAAGAGTGGATATGCATCACTCGGAACATAATCGGCTATGTTCGCCAATTGGGCGGGGAGATGGCCATCCTCACAAATACCTCTGACAGCTGCTGTGACGAGGCACGTTTGTGCTGCCTCCAAATAAACACAGGAACACCCCCATCACTGTGGGGTCGAGGAGAAGGAAAACCCGGATAGTTAGGTCTCGTCATCCAGAGAAACACAGACCGGAGATATGGTGTTCTCAAACACTGTCAAACCTGTATCTCTACATGTTTTTGTTGAGTAAATAGGGGGTATGGCGCCTGGAAAAGGAACACAACTTAAGGGAAGAACTCTCCGAAAAGTAATGAAAGTAGATACATTACTTTTAATTATAATTTTAGGCTCTCAGCGATATTGCGCAAAGACAATGAAAGGTATTTTGGACATAAAGGATAAATTTGCCACGAATGATCTCCTTGAAGATCATGAAAATGTAAATTAATTTGCTTTTGCAGGAAGATAAGGAAGTCATACCCAACACAAATTAACTAATGTGACCAAACATTGTTGTTTTCTTTGAATAGGCTGATAGAAAAAATATTCATTTGTATTTTTGAATTACAAGGTCGACTTGATTAACGATTTTACGGCAAAGGATACTATAAATATTTACTCGTTCAACAATAAGTCAAATTATGCATAGATTCTAACAAAAAACATACAGTCCTCCCTTGAAACATGAATTGTGAAAAGTGAAAAACAAAAAAGAAAATTAAACGAGAAAAATATATGTTCTAAGAGTTATGAAATTCATTAGTTAGGTTATGCCTTGGAAAATGAACAATGTAAGAGATTGTGTACATGACTCTTACCAAAAACTTCAATAGTCACTTTAATATTATTCCTATTAATAATATTATATATACAGTCATTATTAAATAAAATTAATTTAAGAAAATAAAATAATATACTT